>JAHBCN010004120.1:67254-113049 GCA_019359885.1 Listronotus oregonensis | reverse complement strand
CGAAAAAAGGTTTTCTACTCAACAGAATACGAAAATTCTCCGTAATAATATCAGACAGTACACAAAATGATCGATATCTCCGACGGCAAACATAATTGCCATTTTACTTATTGAGAGCTGCGGGAGAGACCAATTCGACCCCGGGCTCCCCGCTTTAACCTTTAAAGCACCGCAAATCGTAAATTGGGATAAATTGGATAAAATGTTTAGTTTGGGCACAGTGAACCGCATAATCAACATATAATAATTGCCAACTATGATTCTCCATTTACTGTTGTAAATACGTTGTTCCTTTACCGAGTGAAAATGAAGTTAGTGACCTTGGCGCCTTATCGTGAAGTTTTGATAATTTAAATATGATATACATGAATTTCTAGAAATAAAAAATTACCTTTACCGTAGCAAAGGTAACCAAGTATTTTTAAATTAACGATGATAACGATTACTATCAAATAAATATTGATAAAGATGTTTATGTGCATGTGTATGTGCATGTTTATGTGAATGTATATATCTGCTTTTCTATGTGTTTGCTTAATGATTTAAAAATTTTACCATTATATATTAATGTTATTGCACAGTATTATCCTTAATAAAATGAAAGGTTTTTATATTATTAAATAAGGATAAATATCTAGCTTTAACCTGCCTTAATTTATATGATACTAGATTTTTTTCCAGTTTAGCTGAGGTAACAGGTAACTCTTGAAATACATGAACCAATCCACCTTTCTTACTCTTGGAAAACAATAAAAGTCTATTCTCTGAATTGAAAATGTATTTTTTCTAAACGGTGCCCCGTATTTTACTTTTTTATTTGAAGGCTCACCGAATTATAGGTAATCTCTCGAGGAGCTGTTTTGAAAAACACAAAAAAAGAATCGATATTTCTCACTGCATTTAAACAAGTGCGATTGACTTTGGTTATGATCACAGTTAAAAAAACAATAACACAAGTTTTTGTTTGTTTAACAATGTGTTTTAATGTTTAAAGCAGTTTAATATTAAAAGCAAAAAAAAACACGTTTAAAACATGTAAAACTTATTTAAACAGGCCAAGCAAAAAAAGCTATTATTATTAACTAAAAATCTCTATCAAATTTCTTAAAATGTATATTTCATGTTTGTTAACATAAAAATTGCAGTAAATCTGATATAAACCATTTAATAAAAAGATTGTATATGGCTATGACTCCAGCTAATCTAAAGGATCACCAATTTGAAGGAGTTAAATTAAGCCCAAAGTAACAAGAAATAACAAGAACAAGGTCTTGAGTATGCCCTAGAATAATCCAACAGCAATGCCTTATTAATATTGCTATTAACCAAAAATATTACCATTTTAATATTATTTGATTTGTTATCATGTAAAACGAGTCATACCACTCTTTTGAAAGTATTCCTTAAAAAAAATAAAAAACTGACCTTGTTCAGCCGCTTCATCTGCTGGACTTGAGCGTTTTTTCCTTATTTTTCTTATTTAAAATCATTCACACAAAGCTTTGAAATTGGTTGGGTACAGTAAAAGCATCAAAAGTAGTTACAATATTTGAACTGATGAATGATGTGGTTTAGTAGATAACGCAGATCAGAATTAGATGTTTTTTTTTTTAATTTTTTTGGTTAATATAAAGTTTACATAACTTTTGAAAATTGAAAATAAAGGACAAAGTAATGTTTAATGTTTTAATGTTCCTAAAAAAAACTTGGTTAAAATATTGTTAATTTTAACCAAGTTTTCATAGCTCCAAATTTTGACTATAGCCCCAAAGGATAGCACACTTACGGCCGAGTGATGATCGCGTTGTCAAATTTAGCAATGGACCTAGCGATTGCTAAGTTAACAACGGTTTAGAATATTTAACAAAATGTCAGATTTTGACAGGTTGCCTACTAAAATCATTGAATAACACTGACAATGACGTTTTGTTAAACATTCTAAACCGTTGTTAACTTTTAACAATTGCTAAGTCCATCGCTAAATTTAACAACGCGAACATCACTCGGCCGTTAAAAATATATTATAATCTGTATTACACTAGGGGTGTGCAAATAGTTGTCGAATCAAATCAAATCGAATAGTTTGAACTATTTGTAGTGCAAACTATTCAATTGATTCAAACTATTTGAATAATTCGAACTATTTGAATAATTCGAACAATTTGAATTTAGTATTATTTTAAATAATTTAATAAGCTAATTATAAAAGTCGTGGTAGCCATTTAAAAATAATAATGCGAAAGAAACGCTTAAACCTTCAATTTAAAATTACGTCTTTAATTAATAAAACAAAGTTTTTTCCATAAAACTTCTTTTAAGACTAATCTTATAGGTTAATAATCAAAGAAAAAATGTTGGCAATACTTATTTAGTATATTTCACAACAATTTTCCAATATTGGGGATTCAATATTAATGAGTTGCATTCAAAATACACTGAGAATTTAAAATTATCACAAGAATTTCCAAATTTCCACCAAAATTAATTCCCATTTTTGAATAATTCGAAAAAAGTTTTCAATTAGGGTATTCCAATTATTCAAAGATTAGAATCATTTAAAAAGTTTGATATATTCGAATGGTTCAAACAATTCAAATACTTCGAATGATTCGAACTATTCCAATAATTTGAATAGTTGCAATTATTCGAATAGTTTGAATAATTTAAATTATTCGAATATTCGATTTGAACTTTGAATCAAATGATTCGTATTCGATTCGCCTAGAATAATTCAAAAAATCGAATATTCGCACACCCCTATATTACACATATACAGCTAAAATAATCTTTATTTTAATAGATTATAGAAAGTCTCTTTGTTTACAATACATTAATTCTTTATACATGTTTTTTTATTGTTTACCATCAGCATGATATACTTTGCATAGAAGACCTTGATATGAGTGAACGATACCTTACATTGTCGAATATACGATACCCATTTGCGAAATCGTATTACACAGCAAGTAACAAGTTACTTTACGCTTTACACGATTTACTTTCCCAGGAAGTAACACGAGCTACTGCAAATCTGATTTAAAAAATAACAAATATATATGTAAATTCACTCGCACATGCACACATTCTCTTACACTTTATGGTTTTAAGTTAAGCTGGTCATGGACTTTGAATGGTTAATTCTGAAATTCGAAGTTATGTTGCGGCTACCGCATATGAATTTTTTATTTGTTTCTTATGTTAGATAATATGCATGTGATGAAATAGCTTAAATTCTTTAGATTCTTCTGTTGATGATTTTCCCCGTTTGGATTAGTTTTATTTACAAAGATCTTCATTTTAGGAATCATTTCTTTGTGGTCTACCAACCAGATAACCCATGAAAAGCACCTAATGGTTCATCTTTTTTAAAACAGATAACAAAACAAACATTTATACTCAAAGAAAAAAATATTACCTACTACCACTATAATAACGTGTATGCACTTGTGTTATTTATAATATATCAATTTATTTGTTTTGTTGTCTGTCGTGGTCCTTGGCCAAGCGGGATCCAATAAAGAAGTTCTGTTTTCGCGGCTTACTAGACCTAAGGGTGCTCCATTGCATATAAAATGAAGTCTCGTGCCAAGGGTCAAAATATATTTTTGAGTTATTTTAGATGCACAATTAATTACCGAAAAATATGTATTGGGATTTCAAGAAATTAATTTTAAAAAATTCTCAACTGTTTCAATTTTTTTGATCACCCTGTATATGTATATATAGTTAAAAATTCATTTATGAAATGGCTTTCTACTAATTAGCTGACTAACCTCATAAAATAAACACATAATATTATGATTGTTTATTAGAAAATTTAAAAATTAGAAACCACATACTTTTATCAAAAACTGAGGTTTGACAATACTTCATTAACATCACCACTTTTTCCTGTATGTATATTTACTTTGTGTCTTATCATGGTGGCTTATAAAAATATGAAACCACTAAATTTGTAATTTCTTTCTGTCAACCAAACCACAGTGTGTCATTTATGTTTTTTTTTAGATTAAATTATTCAAGGTTTATTTAAAAATCACGTATAATTGGCTTTGTTTCTTAAACTGTTTAAAGAAACAAATAATTATTGTTCAGTCAAATACGTATGCTTACGACAAATTGGAGTTATTGCAATCATAACACTTAAACTGATGAGTGTGGATCTTCAAACGATCCTAACATAAGGTAAATATGGATTAAGTCAGTATTTCACTAAAGCAGTCTTTCTCAAAGTGGGCGATAACGCCCCCTTGTGGGCGCTGGAGGCCTAGAGGGGGGCGATAAGGGACCGAGAAAAAATTGGGGGGCGCTGATATGATTTAAGGGGGCGATGGGTGATTTGTAACTTCAGCTACTTTATATTTTAAAATTCACTGAAATTAAAATCCTTCTACTACACAACATCCATTTATTAGTTCATATTTTTATCCTATTATACTGCATAGCTATAGACTAAAAATATATTAAATATTTAATATTTTTAATGCGTTCACAACGCTATTTATATCTTAAGATATTTAGTGATAGTTATCAAACACTGAAAATTATTCGTGTCTTCAAGTGTCGCAGGTGAGGTCTCCACCTCCAAAGACACGTATTAAAATAGGTATATATTGTTGCTACCAGGAACAAATAAAATTAAAATTAGAAGGTTCAATTATAATTCACGTTTTGCGCGAACAAATATTGTACGATTTATTTGTGCAATCCTGTATTTTAGTCCGTCAACGTTCGTCGATCCGTGTTTGCGGAGTGCAGGTGCCCAAATATACAGCCGAGGCTCGCGACCGGCCGGCGACTGACGTGACTAGAGGTGTGTCGTTCGCAAACGATTCGTTCAAAAAGAACGAATTAGTGCACTGATTGGAATACATTCATTTCCGGTTTTCAATTAATTCTTTTTTGAGCCACTTGCTCGATCGCTCTGTGATGAAAAACGAACCTAGTTTGGATGATTCGTTTCGTTCATGAGGTCACGAAGATTCGGTAATTAGGTTTTTATGACGGCAAATCGGTCGTTTTTGTGCTACGACCTGGCAAGTGGTCGGTTATATTTCGATTTTGCTCACATTACCAGAGGTGTATTAGGCAGGAAAATCTCGTATCTTGGACATATCCTCTGAGGAGAGCGCTACAGAATTCTACAGCTGATTATGATGGGAAAAGTGGAAGGGCGTAGAGGGGTAGGAAGAAATAAGCAGGCTTCCTGGCTGAGGGACATCCGTGAATGGACCGGCACACGCAGCGCAGAGGAAGTATTCCGATTGGCGCAGAATCGAGAAAGACTTGCCCAAGTAATTCCCGACGACAGGGGGACCGGATATGGCACTTGAAGAAGAAGAAGTATTAGGCAAACAATTTATGCGTATTGTCGGTTCCAGTCAGTTTTGGCAAAGATAATACTACTACGGATAAGATGAACCATTCAATGCTATATTTTTGATACCCCTAATAGACTTTGGCTAACGCGAGCCGATGTCCATCGAGAGATTTTCGCGCTATCCTTGAACGAAAGTTAAACAGTGGTGCCGGCCGGCCTTTACTATTGGCGTGATGAAACGCGATTAGAAAATACACAATCCGTTTAGCCGCCCGCTTTCGCTACTTCGTGTTCCGAATAAGGTACAAGCGACAGACATTGGCAATGTCGCACATGGTTTCGTACCTCGATTCACTGGGGCAGGGGTTACCGACTTACTTTTATTCGCATTGATATCTCCGAACTGATTCAAAACGCCCCATTTAAATGAACCATCTATCCGTAGTAGTATTATCTTTGGTTTTGGCTAAATACCTATTTGGCAAATTAAACTTTTTTTTAGTTATTTTAACTATTCTTTTGAACAAAGACTTAATTTGAAGGTAAGTTTTATCAATTACAGTTTTTGAAAGTTTTATTTCATTTATATTTTTTAAAATAATAATTATAATTGTCTCTCCGGTAGCGTGGTGGTCAGAGGCCACGATCCGGGTTCGATTCCCCGCCGGGGAGACATATTAGGTAGTAGTTATTTAAAATAACGTCCGTGGTGGCACTACCGCGTTGTCTGAAAGGTGCTATGAAATGCAATATTTACATGTTTCAGTGCTTGGACAGCGTTGACGGAACTGGGGAAATAGATGGGTTAAACTTCGAAAAACCCGGCACTTACGGTACTCTGGTACTTAGGAGCATGTATGTATATTTATATGTCCAGCATATATTATATATGTATATAAAAAATCCTTCGTGAGCTGTCACAAAGATTTAAAAAAAATACCAAAATGAAATAAATGTAAATCATTTTTTTTTAAGATAACTACCACATTTTTGGTGGAATTCAAAACCGACCGAGTCCGACCGGCATCATAATTAAGTGAATCGGTTGGGAACGAATCTTTTCAAGTGAATAAATCAAATGAATCGATTTAGTAAAAAGATTCGAACTTCCCACCTTCCTTATTGTATCATGCACGCACCCTGCTCGCTACTCCGATCATCTTAATATTGTAAAGTTGAATTATTATTGATCAGTGTGGATTATTGTTAATTTTGAATATAAGATACTCTAATATTGTAAAGTTCCATTATTTTTGCTCTGTCTGGTAAGAAGAGTGTCGTTTAGAATATGGGTTTAATTAAACGCCAGGCCAGACTAATATGTTATTGAGATTTTTAAGGTGAAAAAAATGGAGGGCGCTACAAAATAACTGATTTTCAAATTGGGCGTTAGACAAAATAAGTTTGAGAACCTCTGCACTAAAGCTATTTATTTCGTAAAATAGCTTTTTTAGGAATTAAATAAAATTATAATATTAATAAAAGTGTCTTTTATCTAACTGAAAAAAAAAAACGAAATGTTTTTATCGTCTGTAAAACGAGATATTAACAATCAAATTGTGCATAATCAACGTTGTCGATATCTGTCATGTATGAAAGCCATGCACTTTTATTTCGGAATATCTCGAAAACGGTTCTTACGATATTTTTTAAAAACTAATGCAATATAAATAGGAGTATTAGAAAATTAAAAAAACTGAATTTTTTGACCGTTCTGTTAAAAAGATATTGATTTTTAAAAGTTTACTAAGTCTGTTTGTTATTAAGAATTAGTGTACACTATTTTATTCTATTTTTACGTAATAGCCCTTACGGAAGGTGTATTTTAGGACAAGGTGGGTAAAAAAGGTTAAAATAGTGTAAAATATTACTGAATAACGAACAGACCTCAGGTGTTGTGTGTACAGTCTCCTACAAAAATAATATTTTTAAGCATGGAGAACCTCTAACTTTAAGAGAAAAAAATATAATAATCCGTACTGATACTAGTTTCGGCCCGTTCAACAATTAATTTTTGTTAGAGAGGGATGGCATGACATAGACGAAGATAAAAGATGTTCATCCCAATCTCGGTTTAATTTGTAGACGGGTCGGGCTTTACTTAATATAAGGCGATAATTTTGTCTACCATTGTCGCGAGTAAACTACTTTAAGTTGTGGAAATGATAATGCTTTTTGAATTTGTTTTGGAATGTGTTTCCAGGCTATTTTTGTGTGTTGTTAGTTGACAATACTATAATTGTTTATTAACAGAAAATCATGCATTAATGAGAGCTATTAAGGGATGATTTTGCGAACTCCAAGCATAACTGTAACTGGGCAATATGGAAAATAAGCGTAGTACGTTAATAAATACAGCAATAGCCGTATGGACTAATAATAAAAATAACCTATTTTTTTGTGTACAGTAAAAACTATCTATTGAAATACTATTAAGTTTTTCTGGTAGACCCAGCTAATATTCCCAGCAGGTTTCCATAAAGCAATAAAAGTAAATTAATGAACCTTATAGCCGGCAAACCTGATGCAACCTTGACCTTTATTTAATACAGGTATCTTCTTTAAGGTTACAAACTTAAAGAATGTCGTCTCGTGTACATGACAAGTTAAAGGTGGTAATTATAAATTTTCATTTACTTGAGGGTAATGAGAATACATAAGATAAAATTAAAGACCTTTAAATTAAAAGCAGTAATTAAAAATGTATAGATAATTATCCTTTAATTACAAAATCTGTAACATGTGTCAACAAAGGCATTATCTGGGGAATGTAAAAAAAAACTTGTTGGTTTTAAGGCAATTTTATGTCCATGTACAAAGTCTAAGCTACCTGGGATACAACAGATTTTTTTTACTATTTTTGGAAAATAAAACATTTAAAAATCCACTCCACCTAACCCATATTAACGTATTTGATAGTAAAATACTTGCTATCAAAATAATGACTGGGAAATATTAACGTAAATGATGCAACATTAATATGATTTATCAATTAAAAAAAAAACACCATTATTGCATTTTTTAAAATCTTTTATGCCCACGAAGGATTGATGCCTAACAACTAGGGTACCATGGGTGCGCCGGATTTTTCGATATTTAACCCCTTTTTTCCTTAGTTCTGTCAACACGTTCCAAGCACTGATACATACAGTTATTGCATTGTACAGCACCTTTCAGTCAACGCATTAGTGCCACGACAGACGTTATTTCAAATAAATACTACACTTTGTCAAGAAAAATACAAGAGTCACAGTTAGGTGGCGGGAACTGCTATAAAAACCTATAACATGCGCAATGCATTACGATATAAGACTATTTAGTATTTTAAATAGTAGGTAGTATAGTGGATAATATACAAAAAAATATAAAAAATAATTTTTTTACTTTCATATATCGCAACAGCACGAACATTTATTATCGTATCATTTACCACATAATAATTTCTCCATTAAGTTTATCCGACGGTTATTGGAACAAGACTTTAATTATAATGGATAACACAGCTCTAAACTAAATTAACCCCTGTTTGATGAAACACTATAACGTTACATGACCCAGTGCGACATTTAATTAAGACAGCCTTGTCTTAATTGGTTTCATCAGAAAATCGATATAACCATAAAAAAATCCGCTTCGTAAAAAACTTTTGTGTCCCTGTGTTTTTCCAATAAAAAGTTTTAATTTAATCCAGCAGACTTATTAAAAAATTATATTTTTAATTTTAAACTTTTTGCGCGAAGGTTTACTGTTAAGACACTGTGATTTTATCTTTAATTTTAGAAAAAATATTCTACAATTCATTAATGACAAGTTAGATCTTTTTAGAATTAAAGAAAGGCTAACATTTTTTCTGGCTAAATGATAATGCAATATTTTATATATGCTGGTAGAATCAATTTTATTTAAAATTAACTAAATAACTAAATCAATATTTAAACATTAAAAACTTCATAAAGTTCTAGGTCTTCCTAGATGGTACCTAGTACCGATGCTGCATTATTCCGTTGCACGGCTAAACCAATTCTTTGGATAATGAAACTTCGAGATTTTTTGCAAGGATTTTTTTTTCAAATTTTATTTATAAAACCCTTAGACTCATCACCCAAAGGACCAAAAGTTTTAACAGCAAAAGGAATGAAGATAAAGCGGTCTTCAAGCTCTTTATATTTTAAATGTTTTTTATTCCCGGCAAGACGAGCAGCTGCACCTACTAAATTAGAAGTTTTATCCAGATAAGATTTTGCAAGTGCATGGCCTCAAGTAGCGTCCCAAAGTGATAGTTTTTCATATTTCCAGGGAATTAAGGTCATTTCACCTACACGTTTTCCATCGCTTCCAACACAGAAGGATTTTCAGCTGAAATCAGAGCTCTCTTGATAATGTCATTTATCTGACTGTGTCTAGAAGAACACCCTGCGCTTTTTTTGCAGCTTAACCCATATAAACCATAAATATCTGCATTTTCGCCGCAAACGCAGGTGTGCTGTCCACATACAGGCAGACAAAGTCTGAGAGCTATGGAAATATGGAATGTTTTGTTATCTAACAAATTTTCCAAGGACGAAGTTGGAAGTGCGTTAATCCAAGCATTACTTTCAGGGGCCTGAAGAGCAAGTAGACGTGCCTTATCTTCACTTGTCTGAAAAAAATGCCTAATGTTGTTTTAATCTTACAATGTTATATGACGATTTTACATAATTGGTTTTTGCACAGCATCAATGTTTTCTGACGCAACAACTGATCTTGGACGACTTTCGTCGGTGACGAATGGCGACAACAACAAAATAGTTAATTGCAGCATCATTTCACAGTGACAAAGAACGATTTTTCATTGCTAAAAGTGGAAGTAAGTTGATCGACACACTTTTTTCTTAAATTACTTTATATACCAAATTTTATCAATTACTGGTTTGACCATACTAAAATGAATGTATTCGTTAAGGAAATAATACACAAAATAAGTGTGTTTCTTGAAAAATAACACAAACAGTTTCTTACAATGGGTGTAAAAACAATTTTTAATCTAAATAAATCAAATGAAAGTTAAAAATAAATTATTTTTTTCCTTGTTTAAAACCTTAAATTTATTCTTTATTTTAAAACACACTAATTTCAGTGTGTCTGATGTTGTCAGCATAATATATGCATATTTGGAAATAAATATAAAAATGTTAATGTTTGGCCTTTTATGTGTCGGTTGGTCAAGGCAAACCTTTTTCAAAACCAGAAATAAATTATGAACGGTGGATCATTATTTTTCTATTAGGCTAGCTAAAGTCTAAATATAAAAATCCATTATTTGAAATTTCAGCGTTCCTCCCTATTGTATGTCCAAGGTAATTAAACATTGGATACCGATTTTTCAATAAAAATAAATGTATAATTTTTCTTTTAAAAGAACAGAGCTTTTATTGCCACTAAACAATAACTAATATTTGCTTTATTTTTCCTTTTTTTTTAATTAAAAATGAGCTGCACAGGGCCGTATTTGTGGCTTTCTTCGTATTAAAAAAATGTACAGGGTGCCCAAATTCAAGCCTTATCATTGTAATTTCGGAAACATGAAAAGATACAAGGTCGGTTAAATGGAGGCAAATTTGCGCAATTTGATGCTGATCAAAATGCCACCTTAGAAGTTTATACATTTTAAATACTTACTACCAAAGATTTTAAAAAAAAACGAATAATCGCGATTTAATGTTTATTTTTTATAACTCTATTTGTATAGATATAACAAAATAAATTTCGCATCTTACTTAGTGATGAGCAAAACAAGACCAAGACCGGGCTAGTCTTGGTCTTGATCTTGCAAGCCTGGTCTTGGTCTTGGAAGCCAAAAGAAGGTCTTGGTATTGGTCTTGGTCTTGCACCACCCGGTCTTGGTCTTGGTCTTGGTCTTGCTTCAAGAGTCTTGCTGGTCTTGCTTTTTTTTGGTAGTAATAATTTAAACTAAGCAATCTTGAATAAAATATATATTTTTTTAATACTTAAATACTTACAAATAAAGGTGGGGACTATACTTTTTGCTTTAAATTTTAAAATATACCAATTTTAATCTTAAACAAACATTTGAATTATTTGATTAAAAAGCATATTTTAAAGGAAGGGGTTTATTTATTTATAGCGCCAGGGCCGGATTTAACTTTTTTTCCGTCCATAGGCTAATATATTTTTGCCGCCGTAATAATTGAATATTTTTTGAATATAAACTACCCTAGTTATTCTTATAAAAATATTATTAAACAAATTTAACAAAAGTAAAACATACAGAAAATTAAATAACAATTATTTAAAACAAAAACATTTCAGGATTTTTTTATCTATTCGCTAAATATTAAAAAAATATATCAATTTACCATTACGTTCTTTTAAAAATTAAACGTAAATTTTCTGCTCGATTTTCTGCCTATAATATTTGCCGCCCTACTCAGCCTTTGCGTAAATCCACCCCTCTATTTTTGGTTAAATTAAGACACAACCTTCTTTTATACATTTAGTGGCATATAGAAACATTTGAGGGATAAGAATTATATAAATTTTCTTTGAAGAAGCAGATAAAATTAAATCAAACACAAAACTGTGTACTGTGTGAGCAGAAAAAAAAGACTTTTAATTTCAACCAGATGTGAAATTTATGTGAAAATAATTCTGATATGTAAACATTGGCTTCTGATTAAAAAAAAAAAGTTATTTAAAAAACTTTTCAGTTTATATAAACTTTTTACCTTTAAAATGGTTAAACATTTGCCGTACAAAGTTTGTAGAAATACTTTATAAACAATCTGCAGATACAAGGGGCTCAATAGTGTGATAAAGCTGGATATCTCCGAAATCATTCATTATAGTGAAAAACTAAACATACAAAAATTATAGACAAAAAGGGCATAAAATGTAAAATTATTTTCTATTCCAGAATTTTTCGATCAATCCACTGCCACTCAAGAAAACTCCCTTATTTTTAGCTTTTCCCCTAATCGCTACGCTGTATATTATGCAGGAAGTTGTTGTTATGTAGGAACAATGTCGACGTAGATGGTTTTTAAATATTATTTTCGGTTTTGACTTTTCCGTTTCAACCGGAAGTGATTTTTACAATCTATTTATATAAACAGTATTTCTTTATCATATGGCAAATATATTTTTCATTAATCCATTACTTTCACATTTTCTTAATTTTAAGAAGCAATCTAAGGGTGCTACTTCTTACAGTGTGAAACAAAAATAATGTATTTCTGGGATTTGGAAATTTTTGATCCACCCTGTAAGTGGCATCACTAGCTAATTTAAAATAAAATATATTAAAAATCTAAAAGCAATTTTCAGCTTCCATAACTTTTGTATCCCTAGTTTTTCTCTGTCGTAAACGATTTCGGAGGTGTCAAGCTTTGTCGGACCATTGAGTCACCATCTCATTATTTTTGAAACATGTTATTAAATTTACTCGTTATCGTTGTTAAACAACTATAGAACTAAAAGAACAAAGTGATCGATTTAATTATTATTTTATTTAAGAAACTTTTACTTATTAAATAATCGCCTCTTTTGGCAGTTCTTGACACAGTTTTTGTCATGTCTGTATAAAATACCTCTGTATATTGAATATTACAATATCAAAAAAAAGTTGCAGAAGTGCAAGTCTTGCAGGTCGGTCTTGGTCTTGGGTAGTCTTGCGTCTTGCATACCCGGTCTTGGTCTTGGTCTTGCGAGCGAAAAGGCGGTCTTGGTCTTGGTCTTGCTGCAAGACCAAGACCAAGACCGGTCTCGCTCATCACTAATCTTACTTCTTCTGTTCTACAAGACAGTGTTCTTAGATTTACAAACCGACGTTTTGTCTTCGTTGTTTCTGTCAACTTTGTTTTTTTAAATACGGCCCTGGATTTTTTATTACGGATTTTAAAAGCTTCTAAGGTCCCAAAACCAATGATGTATTGCACTTATTCGAAAAAGTCATATTAATGGCAATTTCCATACGAAATCATGTGTAAGAGAGAGACAGATAATAGATTTTTGGTATGATCTTATTGCATTAACATATTGCGTAAATTTTTTTTAAAAGTAACATAAAAAGTGGTTAAAAAATAAGTGGCAACCCTCATAGCATTTTTTATTTACATTTTTTAAACATTTATTTTTTGTATGAGGAAAACGTAAATTGAATCATTTTTAGGAATCCTAATAAATAGTTGTATTAAATAAGATTTAAAACAAGTAATAAATTTCACATTTTTACTGTAATTTTTTTCTGTGTTGTCAGATTTTCAATTCG
Organism: Listronotus oregonensis; assembly: GCA_019359885.1. Lineage (NCBI taxonomy): Eukaryota > Metazoa > Arthropoda > Insecta > Coleoptera > Curculionidae > Listronotus > Listronotus oregonensis. Next base: position 99,463 of record JAHBCN010004120.1, on the reverse strand, counting down.
ACGGCTAGTTTTTAAGCAATCAACATTTCCTTTATTTTTTTAAATTCGCCCGTGGATTTTTTTATATTAGTTTTAAGAGTCAGAACAAATGATGTATCGATCTTTTTCAGTAATGGTTTTCTGGTAAGATCTTACCAAAAATCTATTCTCAGTCTCTTTCTTACACATAATTTATTATGGAAATTGCTACATCACTGGTTTTGGAACCTAAAAGGTCTTAAAATTCGTTTTAAAAATTCCAGGGCCTTATTTAAAAAAACAAAGTTGATGATGGCAGCTCAAAGACGAAACGTCGGTTTGTATATCCAGTAACACTATTTTGTAAAACAAAAAAAGTAGCAATGAAAATGTGAAATGTATTTTGTTATGCCTATAAAGTCATAAAAAAATAAAATGTAATCGCGAATATTCCAAAAGTCTTCGGAAATATTTGAAATTTTTAAACTGTTAAGGTGGCATATTCAAAAGCATGAAATTGCGCAACTTTGCTTTCATTTAACCGACCTCGTATCTCTTCAAGTTTTCGAGGTCCCAATGATGGGGCAGGAATTTGGGACACCCTGTACAAAAACCAACTTGTATAGTTTTTTCTTAACACTTAAAAGAGTACTCAAGAAAATGATTTTAACAGAAACTAAAGCGATAAAGACATAAAATAAACATTTTTTTAATTGTATATTTATATAATTATTTATTATATATTTGTATAATTATTTATTAGTTAGTTTTTAAAAGCATCCCATTTTTTTTTCAATTCTTTCTTATACAAATTTAATGAATTATGTTGTTATTAAAAATAAATATGAATTTCTTTTAACTAAAATGTATTGAAAAAATAATACAATGCTTTTAAAAACGAACGAATTAAAAAAAGGACTCTTTTTAATATGTCCATTATTTATTGGTTCGTTTTTGAAAGAACCGTGTTTTTTCGATATGTTTTATAACATGTTGTATGTATTTGACTTCAATTAAAATCATTTTCCTCAGTGTTTTTAAGGTTTTACGGAAGAAAATACACAAGGTAGCTATTCCACATTTTTTTTTTCATTAAGGTAAGCCACAAATAAGGCTATGTTCAGTCCCCATTAAATGGCCCGGTACTGTTTTCAAAGGATTAACTGTATAATTTCTAAAAGCTATACAATATTAGCAAACACTTACAAGTTGCATTTTGAGATCCTTGGGGCAGATGGGGCTCAGCCAGCTGTGCACATTGATAAACCTCTTGGGCAACATCTTCAAGCAGTGCGCAGCCTGTCTATAATCCATTGGATCGAAAAGGGCAGCCGCGGGAGCTTGGAGGGGTGATCCCCCGTCTTCTTGTAGCACTACCATGTCAGTAGCCGTACTTTACGATAATACTAATAGTAACACCGTCGCGAATTGTTCTATTATATTTGTTTTTGTTCACAACACACTTTGTTTCAAATACTTTTAGTCACTCAACAGTTAACGTTACTTATAGGAAGCGTATTTTAAGATATGCTTAAGGATATTGATACTAAATTTACCACGGTAGTATATAAACTATGGGATACATTAATTAGATAAAATAAATAAATATGAATAGATCTATAGCCTCTACTTGCTTTAATAATAATTTTTGGTCCTTAATACTTGTACTCAACAGTTATAAACTTCTTAAAAAGTCAAAGTTCTGTAAGCTCTGGAAAATTCTTAGTATATGGAAGGCACTTCAGTGAATACCGTTTATATCAATACTCGAACTGAAAAAATCACTTTCTGCGTCACGCTCGTATATATATTTTCTTCTCTATATCACAGCCACTTTCGGGGATAATTCGTATTTCTAAAATAGAAGAAAATACTGCTTGTCACAGGAATAATAACCATGAAAAAAACATGTGACGGACTGCGATTTTTTAGTTTTTGATTTTTGAGTTTTCCAAAAAAACACATATTCACATCAATTTTAAACAGACGGAATGACAATAGCAATGGTAGTAGTAAAAAATATACATTAAATTTTACAAATCAGTTTTTCCTTTATGAAAAACTTAATTTTCACTATTTTTAAACATTAATCCGGTTTATCCTCGAAACGAAAATTTATGCGTTTCATTTTTGTTTAAGGTATTTTTCAAAAGCCATCTCACTATTACCAGTGTTTTGAAAATTCAATACTAAAAGAAAAAGTAAAAGTGATTCAAAGTATTTGCTATTTTCAAAAAATATATTATACTTGCAAAAAAGTAACCCTTAAAAAAGCTTATGATGGTTGTAAATAAAATATATTTATTAATATTTTATTTTGTGTTTATTCAGAGCCTGTGTTTACACAAAATTGGTGGATCCATTCAACGATTGCTTTCAATGATTACCAATGTACAGGGTGTCCCAAACTGGACGCGTTCTTATGGGAACAACCCTTATTTGAAGGGATAGAAAAAAATTGACCAAGGTGTCCGGAGCTCAAATTTAATGAGAAAACTACTGGCGCTTAACAAAACTTTGCTATCTCTTATCCATTGGCCACTAGAGGGCGTTTCTCGAATTTCGTCGATTTTTTAAATGCCCCATAACTTTCTTATTAATAAAGATAATTAATTTTGATAAAAACTTTCTTAAGGCACTTTTTTTCGTAGAATTCAATGCGATAGGCAGATTTTTTACAGGGCGTTTAGCTTTCCGTGCACCACCCCAAAATCAATTTTTTTATATGGACCACCCTATATATTATAACATTTTTAAAAAGCTGGTAAAATTTCCTAAATTTTGATGTATTACTTGTTATGTTTATCTTAAAAACCATTAGCAGTATTACGATTTAAAAATTAAAATAATGTGCCTACAGACATAGGATGCTAACATGTTATGATTAAAACAAAGATCTAAAGTTTTATGATAAGATTACTCGTAGTTAATATATTAAATTAATAATTATCTAAAACACAAACGACAACAATAACAAACCAACAATATTACAAAAAAACATAACTCTACCTAATCCCAATATAAAATTTTATGGAATTTAATTAACGATAGTAAATAAACAAAAATAAAATAAAATTATGTTAACAAATGTTCATTTCCCATCCAATTTTCACCAAACTGAACATTAAGGTAATCGTTTATGGTCCTTGCACAATGCGCAGGGGCACCATCATGCTGGAAGAAGACTCTGGGTATCAGATTTATGGGAATATCTTCCAAGAATGGTTCAACCTGGTCCCTTAAAATATCCAAATATTGTCTAGAATTCAGCGGTTCATCATAAATGTAGGGTCTAATGAATAATTGTCCTCTAAAAATTCCCACCCACACATTGAAGCTAAATCTTCCTTGTCTGTTTTGGACAGTCGCATGGGGATTTTCTTGGGACCAAGTGTAATCATTAAACCGATTAAATATGCCCGCACTACTAATCGAAGACTCGTCAGACCAAATACAATTTTATTTTATTTAAAAACCACTCACAAAAACGAGTTCTTTGATCAAAATCCCCAGGGAGAAGATGATGGGTTTTGCGGGTTCGATAAGGCTTAAATTTGTTTTTTTTTCAAAATCCTGTGATTTTTGCTTCTGGATATGCCAGTTTCTGCTTCAAGTTTTCTTGTGGAAGTTGTACCATTATTTTCATATAAAGTGTCCAATACGGTTAGAGTTTTTACTTCATTTTCGTTTTGAATTTCCTTGCTTTTGAGCATACTTTGCTTTGGGTTTGTTAAAAGAGCTAAAATTTTGAAGATTATGGACAAGTCTAGCAAATACATGCCAGGATGGTTGCTGCCGTTCGGAATATCTTTGAAAATACAAGTTTCTTGCCGCCTGAGCATTTTTGTTGCTTTTTATGTAACATTTAAGCATGTTGAACTTTTCAAAATTTTCATACATTTTTTAACACTTTTTAAAAACCTTATTTAAATTACTTTTTTTTACTAAAAATACCAAAATATTTAACAATATCAAGTACCACTGTCAATTCTCAACTATTCAGAAGCTGTTAAAATATTAAAACAAAAAAATCATATGCACGGCCTACTGCTTTTTTACATAGCAACTTTAAATATGTGGCTTTAATCATAACATGTTAGCATCCTAGGTCATTTTATTAGTCATGGCAATGTTGATTTCTGTAGGCACATTATTTTAATTTTTAAATCGTAATACTGCTAATGGTTTTTAAGATAAACATAACAAGTGATACATCAAAATTTAGGAAATTTTACCAGCTTTTCAAAAATCTTATAATATATAGGGTGGTCCATATAAAAAAATTGATTTTGGGGTGGTGCAAGAAAATCTAAACGCCCTGTAAAAAATCTGTCCATCGCAATGAATTTGAGCTCCGGACATCTTGGTTAATTTTTTTTTATCCCTTTAAATAAGGGTTGTTCCCATAAGAACGCGTCCAGTTTGGGACACCCTGTACATGGAAGTTTTAGCAGTTCTAAATTCTGCTAAACAGAACTCTGTGTTTAATGCAAAAAACTCTCCTAACATCAAAAATCGGCAAATTATAGCTATTTGCTCAGTAAATCCTTGTTTTGTGATTTAAAATTTTGGTTTTACCCTTATCACTAGATAAAACAAACATAAATGTCTCATTTTCATATTTTATCGCACAATGATGTGCACTTAATTAATACAATCAATTTAATTTACTGCAATCCAAAAATGATAAATTGTTTCACCCGCATAATCAACCTTCTAATAATTTGGACGTAGATTATAAATAAGAAATTTAATTTTGTTTAAGAGGGCGTATCCATCATCTAAACTGCCGCTTAATAAAGCTTTATTAACTTCAATAAATATTATTAAATTCTAAAATGTATTAGGTCCGATAATGTTTTCGAAAAGTTGTAGATAATGAAATATTTAATGGGGCGCTTTCATCAGATAAGGGCCTTTTAACAAAATTAACGATTTGCTGAGTCGATGTTATTTGAATTTTCAAAAGGCATTTCGGGTTATTAAAGGCAAGGATAATTTCTATTTGTTTTTAGAATATATCCGGAAAATAAGGAAAAAACTATCTAGGGCACTTGGCGCAATATTCCTACATCTCATGAAGAAAGAAGCTACAATCTGCAAGCAGCTTCTGAAATGTATTGTTGGTTAATTTATTATATTAGGGCGGCCTTTGACGTTTCGGTCTCCAAGGTAAAGCTAACAACTAATCAAGTAAGGCTAAAAATACAGGATGATTCCTAAGTTAAGGCTTTTTTTACTGTGTATCGAACTCGTTAAAATAAGCAACTTCTCTAAATATTTTTTTTCAAAAACCCAAAAATATCAAAGCTACAATAATTTATTTGAATATGTGTCTAGTGCGGGCCTGGGCATAAAAAGATTGTTTATTTCTTATTTACGCTTGTTTTTTGTCTTGTTAATCACGTAGCTGCGTCAGTCGCATCGCTTTAATTGGACGAGGCGATGAATAATTTTCCTTTTTTATTTATGTGGAGTGTCGGTAATCTGCAAACATTGCTTCGAGATTGTACGCGCGACAGTTTCCTTTGCGGGCTCATTCTAGACCCAAGTACTCGGGTGATTGCAAGTAAAAAAAAAGTGTGGAAAATATTGCGGAAAAATCAAGTTTAACGTGTCCAAGCACTACAGCCCAAAGACTTCTTGGGCAGTGACAACTTACTTAAGACAGGACCGTATTCAACACACTAAATAAAAGTTTCTTATTTTTTAGTATATAAAAAAATATATATATTTAAAAAAGTGTCAGCTTAGAAATCACCCTATATATTGTGTACTTTGAAGATTAATTTTCAGTTGAAGACGACGAGACACCTGGAAAGCCTGTGTGTACACCAGAAAATATGAGTGGGCTTTATCATATACTATTAGCGGAACGTCGAACTGGGATACAAACTTTTTTTAAGACACTCGTCAAAACAACAGGAGCAAATGAAGAGCGGTTGCTTGCTTCCCATCTGTACCCATTTTGCCAAAGATGGAGATTTCTCTAAAAATGGATAAAAGATACAAGACACTGATTACACGAAAAAAGTTAATGGCAAACACCAACAAATACGCGAACAATCCACCAATGCTGTTTAGTTCTTGCAGGATATTGCACGTGCTTATCAATTCGGCATTTTATTGAATAACAATAATAATTCATTCTTTAAAATACATCCCCCTTGCTCGCCAGACCTGGTTCGCTTAAACTTTTTGTAATGAGGAATTAAAAGAAGTTGGAAAATACTAGTGCTTCAGAAACGTTGTGGCAAGTATATTACCTTAGAAGGGGAAAAACGAATATTTTTATATATTATTCTACCATAGCCTGAACTTTGAGTCATAGTTTTGGTCTATTTAGATATCTTAGCACTTTTTTTAAAATCTACGAATAGCCATGTAGTACATTACAGGGCGAGAAGTTTGCCCGCTAGTTCTGAGGATTAATGGCAGATATTTGTGCAAGTAAATAAACAGAGCTACGCACATTTACCGGTTGTGTATCCATAAAATCTAAATTTTCTACAGCATTCAATAAGTGGATGCTGAAACATCTAAAGGCGGCGACTGACTTGTAACTAAACGTTGCAATGTAACATGTTAAAATCAGTATTCACGCAGTGAATACAGAAAACTAAGCCGTTCGCGGCGACCTGCTCGCGATCGTATCTGCTCCATCGGGTTGTCGGTTTTTTCGCAAATACCTTTCAAGTGTTCGGCGCTTTATTAACAAAAATACAGAAAAAACAAATCTTTAGGATCCCCGTCATAAGGATTATTTAAACAAATATAAAAAAATGACACATATGAGGAACTGGCGGATGACATGGGGATAGATGTAGAAGAATGCTTAATAAAGTCTATCTACCGTTTTGTTGTCTGCTTCTATACAAATTCGTTACCCAAACTACTAGTAGAAATGCAAACGCGACCTCCATTTCTAACATTTTCGACGACACTGTGAAGACGAAAGGTGGATCACTCGTAAACCGAGCATTGAAACGCGAGCATTCGCTATGATGTGGTGATGAACTGAACAGGTTGCTGTAATGTACTGCTCGTAGCGAGCATAACATTACAACGTTTAGTTACAAGTCAGTCGCCGCCTTAAGGTTAAACCGAAGATAAAAGTCCCAAGTGCTCTAAAAAAGTAATACAAAATGTAAACTTATTTAAACCAAATAAGCTACTACCACCCATTGTTGGTATTCTATATTACTCATTCAAATTAATTATTCTAATACTGCTTCCCGGAAATAATTCCTAACATTTACTTACCCGAAAATCCACCCCTCTAATGCAACACGTTTATAATTATCGACCGAGACGGAGCGGGTCTAAATTTGAATTTTAATTAAAAAAATATATCTTTTGTACGTTATACACGCGTTTCTTGTTTTCGTAAAGGGTAAAACTTCCTTAGGAACAATCTTTGGAATAATAAATGAAGTCGCGGGGACAAAAAAGACTCATTGAATTTTAATTTTTGCTTTCCGGCTTTGTATGGATGGAAACAATGGGACATTATAATTAAAAAAGTTTTTTTGGACTAAAGTCTTTGTGTATTCGGAAGCAGTATTACATTGTAGGAATTATCTATAATTTATAACTTTAAAATCTTGTTTCTAAAGTTTTTTTTATCTCCTACACACGTTATGTTTTTCAGCAAATATACCGTAAAAGGATGAATTTGTCTGAAAATCATTGACACAACAATAGACAGAATTCTGAGCACTGAGGAAAAAAGTAGTGGTACTGCTATAATTTTGCATCAAATAAATTCGCATGCCCAAATATCTTTTACTACTTCGAGCTTACACAAAAGTCATTCTCAGCATATCGTCATTCTGGAAGGAATATGACGTAAATGTTTAAAAAACCGAAGTTCTAAAAAAATGGCCCAAAAAATCTGAAATATTCAAGCAGTAAGCAAATTTACATTAAATAATTTTACACCAATTAAGAAATGGGTGGATAACACTATTGATAGCATATTATGAATTTTGAATTATTTTGATATTAAGCTAAAAAAAATACATATTCTATTTCTGAAAATAACTCACTACAAATAGGGTTACTTTTAGAGTTTTGTCGTTTTCCTTTTTAAATCTTAAATCAGTAAGTTAGTTACACAAAAACAGTCACAACAACAAAAGAATCAGTAGTCCAATTTTGTATTAGTAAAAATGTGGCACTTTTCATGGGGCGACGAAAATAGACTCGCAGTGTGGCTGAAGGCGGATGTAAGGTATTAAAGTTATTTAACATTTTTAGGGTATTTTCTGTCGTATTTTATCCGATTTTTTGCCTACAGCCCAAAAATTTGCATATTTGGCCTTATATTACTTTTGTTTCGGAGTGACGATATTTGAATTATTATGTAAAATAAACAGTTAAACTTTTATTTTTTGCCCATTTTAATTTAGGTTCTAATTGGATGAAAAACCTCAAATTAAAAAAAAAAAACGAACTTAACTAAAATTTGTTCTGTGCATGATTTTTGTGTAAGGTGTTTTATTATGAAGGTACTACTAAAACTTTTGATTCAACCAACAATGCTTGCTGCTAACGAGCTTCTTGACAGTGTTGACACACGAAACATGCTTTATTATGCAGGGACTCTGCTAAAAAATTACATTTTAATCTAATAATTTGGGATCTTTTTTAATACGTCCTCACACTTTTACGTCTGAAATATAATGGGGGAAAATAAAAAGCCGCTTTGCTAACCAGAACTAACCATGACCGACTAGAACTTAGAGCTTTTGAATTTCTCTAAATTATTTTTAGAAGTTATAAACAAAATTTTAATAACGTATTAGAAAAAACCCACACTTAAAAAAAATTATAACTTCTACCATATCAAAAATTATAAAAATGTTGTTAATAACTTCTATGTAGGGATAATTTCGACAAATTCAAAAGCCCTAAGTTATAGTCGGTCATGGTTAGTTCTGGTTAGCAAAGCGGCTTTTTATTTTCCCCAATTATATATCAGACGTATAAATGCGGAAACGTATTCGAAAAGACCCATGATTTGCTTTTTTTATTATAAAAAAAGCCTACTTTTCAAATTACGCGCCAAGTCCCTGCATAATGTTGAATAAAGCATGTTTCATGTGTCAACAGTGTCAACAAGCTCGTCAGCGGGGGTATCGCTAGACGCAAGTTGACTTTATAGTTTAGTAATTAAGTTAAGTAAAAAATGCCTTTTGCGGGTTAATTTTAAGGTAAAGAAAAAATAAATAATATACGTCTCGGTAAAATACACAACTTATTTAATGAGGTTTTACTTTGGTTTATGTAAAAAAAGCATTATTTCAATCAAAGACTCACATATATGTATGACAACATAGCAAATTTATCCAAGTGAACAAATATTCCTAAATAAACTGTGGTCTAAAATTTGTGAGAGACTGCATAAATACCCAAGGAAATATGAATTTGTTTATCAAATATTCAACACACGTCGTTTCCTAAAGAAACCGCGATTTGGCTGCGCCGGAAATCGTAAACCATATTTGATATTTTCAAATGTTTTTGTAATCCTTTGATTGATATTAGAATATTTACTTAAGTTTTATTGATTATAAAATACGCAGTAAAAATAAACATAAATATTACAGGTACGGTACATTTCACAATAATTCGTTAATTTTTCGTTTTACCTCCTACTTTAGTTGTAAAACTCAATAAACTTTGGGTAACCGCATATAGGTACGCACTTAAAATTTCCTTTGTTTATTATTGTACCTACTTTTTGGTATATTATGTAGGTTAAAGGCAAATTGTAGGTGTTCAATATAAAGCAGAGTCTTTTCATCTTATTTCATCAGTCGTTTGGAGTTTGTTAAGGTATTTTCGTGTGTGTTATTGAGCATCCAAAATAACTAACCTAAACTATTGATATTAGTAGGTAATCAGGACCTGTACCCTTTCAAAAGGTGCGGTGCCTACACAATAGATATTTGACAGGCAACTTATTTATGGCTGGGTTTTCCACTTAGGGTTGTCGTTTAAATTTTATTGCGGTCGAGAAATCAACGAGTTATTGTGAAATGTACCATAGAAAGAATGGTAAAATCTAAACGTCTCGTCTCGTCTGTTGACTAAAGCCGAATTTCCTTTAATCATCAGGCTGGCTTACGGCAAAACTGGTAAAATTAGTATAAATGCAAAGTAACCAGCTTAAAGCTCTCTATTATCCGATAATTTTGCCATAAATATTAACATTTTTAAGACAAAGCTGTTAACAAGTTAACCCAAGAGCTAACCATTGTGCTTCAAAATGAGATGAATCACTTTAATTATTATTCTATAGCGTTTTAGTCTTGCATTATAAAGTGCATTTTACCTTAAAGAGCCAAATTGTCTATTATAAGATCTATTAAGTAATTTAAATTAATCCTACTTTGTCTTAAACCTTACTAGTATTTAAGACAAAAGAGGTATTAACAAATTTAATTGTTTAAATACGTTTATTTTTACCTCATTACGTTACTAGCCATTTAACAAAAAGGGGTATTTATTAATAGGGAGCATTTTAATAATAAATTAACCATTAATAAGGGTCAATAATGAATGATTTTGTACACGTTAATAATACTCAAGTATGTTTACCACGTTTTGTCGTACGTTAAGTGCAACATTTACACAAACTATAAAAATCAGAAGATGCTTTAACGACATTCTATTTCCTGAATCGTGAAAGTGTTCTTACATCAATCAAAGTGAAATAAAAACCATTTGTAACTCCTTAAGACAGTCGGAGCTTCCCGAAAGCCTATCAGTAATTAAATCAGTGCAACATTAAAAAATGCCGATAAATTTCATTCAATACAGGAAATGCAACAACAAACCGTAACTAATAAGTTCTATAAAAAATAATCCATTTCTGCAAATGTTATAAGGCAGTCTCTAAGTAAAAATAAATGCATAGATTACCAAAGCAAGACGATATTACTATTATTAATGTCTGACACTGCAATCTTAAATAAATCGCTCTTTGTTCTTCGTAATAATTATTAAGGTAGAGGTGGTTGAAAGAAATCGATTCTAGATCGACCAAGTTTAAGAAGGTAAAAATAAATCAATTTATACCTTAAGTAACAAAGAAATGTAAACACCCACTATTTATAAATCTTATTCTCATAATATTTTGCAAGTAAAAAATGACTACATTTTAGGCCTTATTTACGCCATATCTTCTCAGTTTTTTACACTCTTTTTGGACCTGTCTAATTTAATTTTTCAAAATTTTTACCAACCATAACGGTTTAATATTTAAAGATTTATTTTTAAAGTGCTATATTTTAACAGACAATATGCCTCGAATGCAAAAACAGGATCATATTTCTTAATTTAAGAGGGGGCTGTATCCTAAAAATCGAGCTAAAAATTTTCAAGATTAAATTCTAAATGAACCTTTATTATAAAATATTATTCTACGACGTTTAAAAAGTGGCTCACATAACGCAAAAAAATCATAAACAGAAAATTATTATCGGAATATCGACTTTTGACATATCGATCTGTGACCGTCCATCCCTATATTAAAAGGAAAGTAAAATAAAAGTTACACAATGCGTTATCTGTATATTTTATCATTATTGCAAATTAATGCATAATAGCGTTTCATAAATAAAAACAATCAAGTCTACCTAAGCTCATCAGCTGCATTATTAGAAAGTAACTCGGGGAATTAACGATGGGTTTTCGATTGGAAAAACTTTAATAACATTTTGAAATCAAAATTGCAGTTTAGTTAAGTTTGTGCCAAATATGTCAAAGATAATGTTAACGGGCAGATAGTAATCGACTTGTTGAAAGTAAATCGTCTAAACATAAATTATGAACCGTTTTTAGGTTTTAGAGAGGATCGATGTAACGATACATTCAGATTGTTATCTGCACATCGGATAGAGTAAGAAAATATATGTATGTCTAGATTTATTTATAACCGTGTACCTATTTAGCTGTAAATAGTCTTGTTAAAATTAAATTAAAAGTGTAAAGAATAATCGTCATTTTTGAAATTGTAAATCTAGAAGTCGGTAATTAGGCTTCTGGCTACCCAAAAAAATAAAAAAGGGGTACTGTTTTTAAAACCTTATCCCCCGAGGGTTAAAAAAGAGTGATGAAAGTTTGTGTGAGAAATTCGTCGTCTCTGAACCTTGAACTATGAAACTGTAACCGGCCCTATTATTTGTCATTTGTTTTTGCAAAAATAAATTAATTAAAAGTTAGATTGTTTATAAAAAAAATATTATGCACTAACTTATTCACAAAATACATTTACATAAGAAAATAAATTATTAAATGAGATATAATAAAATGAAAATGCTTAATCGTATGTCGCCGTCCAGTGTGTGACGGATTTTATGGAAATCCATAAAAATTAAAATACTGAAAATTTCCGAACGTGTCTCGTAAGTATTGAAAACATTGGAAATTTTGAAAATATCAAAAAAAAAATGCGTTTTCAACCACCAAAACAAAGATTTCTATATATTTCTTATACTTTTATGTAGTAGAAATTTTACACTAGAAAAAGAACTTCTAAAAAAGTTTGTATATTATTACAATTTCGAACAATAAAATCTTGATTTTGGGGATTCGACGATTATTGCTTGTTGGCTATTGTTTTCTTTAGAAAAAGTTTAATTGCACTTCCGTGTAGACGGCAGTGATGCTGAATACAATGTTTAAGGTGTGGATGATATCGATGAAGATATGCCTCTTGATCAAGTTGCACAACTTGTGTCTCGTGGTTGTGTGTAATTACTTTTTTAGAAATTTTACTGTTAGCTTTGTGTTTTAAATACTTAAATTTTTATTTATATTAATGTATTTTTCGTTTTAACTTTTAGCTGACAATTCCACTTATCTATAAATAACCCCATTTAAAATGTCAAAAATCGAAATTTGCAATCGGATAGAAGAGAAAAAGTTACTGTCTAAAAAAATAGGGTAAGTTTAGGGTTCTATTAATCGGGTTGTCCATTGTTACCTCAGTAGCGACTGTATTTTATATTGTATTATTGGTTAATTATTATTTTGCTTTTAACTTTGTTTTATTCGTGTAATTGTCTTATCGGATATGTAAATCGTTTCTTAAAATCACTCGAGCTACCCTCTCAAAAATATCCGACAAATCTGACCATTTATGGTATTACCTATGATAAACGTTTATTAAATGTTTAGTTTTTTGAGTTTTGTATTTTTTATTTCTATATTTTCAATATTTCCATATATTTCCAAAGTTTCCTGATATATTTCCGAAAGAGTGCGTGGAGCGTGATGTGATGTTTAACCACAGCTAAAATCGTGTAGTCCACGCGGGCGAAAAGCTGGTGTGTCATAAAATTAAGATACGTCTACTTAAATTATTTCAATTTTGCTTTTAAAAAAATTGACCAATCTCAAAAATGAAAAACAGTAATATTCGTTTACTAACAGATAATTTCAGATTTTATAATGTGGTGTTAAAATTTGTAATAAATACAAATTTAACGTATAATTTGTTTGAAATTTAGTTATTTAAGAGTGCATTTACGCTACACCTTAGGGGTCGGGCGAAAGGACGCCGAGACGGTGGGCGGAGACTAACAAACTCCCACTACCACAATTTTCGTATAGCCGCATTAAAAATATTATATTTTATTTAGGTTCTTCCAAATTCGGTGTATCGATGCGATGTTGTTTCCGATTGCAACCCTACAGGAGATAACATTTTTCGGTAACTATTTTTCACTTAAATGACATAAATTATACACCATTTTGAAGGTAAGGAAATCATCTATGCCTCTGCTGTAGCGGATTTTTAAAATATGAGTCGAGTTAAGAGAAAATAGTATCTAAACATAACCGATTTTAGGGTGACTTTCACTCAAGGAAATATTAAAAAGTAAATCCAAATTTAAAAAACTATTACAGCAAAAGCCTAGATTTAAGTGTTGGCTTTCATATAGTTTTTGAAAATTAGCGATAACTTATACCGTTTTTGAGAAAAACATTATGCCCCGAACCCCAAATTGGATCCAATTTTCGCGGCGCGAATGGACTCTTAAATAAACAATTAATTAAGCCTTACTATTGAAACTGCATCTTTTTCTTCAATACATCCACAATTCTTAACTTACCTAAATAAATTTTAATTGTTATTGAAATTGTTCTTACTTTTTCTTTTAAAATTTGATTGTCAAAAAGATTACGCCGGCAAAGTGATAAGGGAAGGGAAGAGCTTATTAGAGATTAAGGTATGCTTAGTAGTTTCTTACTAACGTAATAAACATTAATCTCTATCTATTAATCTTTGGTGAAATTACTCAAATAGTTCATATTTAGTTCGAACCCACGTCTGAAATCAACACAAAGGATTCTGAGATCCCGTCAAACGAATTCATTGGTTGGTTGCCTTAATCGATTTTAAATCCATCTAATCAAAATTTAACCCATCGACTGAAACATAATTTAACTTTAAGGGCATAAACATTTTTAAATATTAAAAAATTATAAAAGTTTTAATGTTTGACACGGTACACGTGTTTAACCCAGTTTAAATTTCAAAGAACTTTTTGATGTTACATGATTCTTGCTCTTGTGTAAAGTTCATTTAATGATGCTTTTTACACGTGTCTAAATAATGACCTCGTATTTTAGATCACTAATTTACAACATAAAGGCATGTCAGTAAAAATATATTAATTTCTCCAGCGTTTTTTCCTGAATTTTAATAATCCCTTTTACATATGCAAATTTACTTAACATGTAACTACATATTTAGATAGCACAGACAGTCGCTTAATTCTGTCATATTACCCTATATTGAAAATTAGAGTTTATTTTGTGTCATGTAAAACAAGAATTTTACCCCAATTTATTGTAACAGTATATGTTGCAATAAATTGGAGATAATAAAGTAATTTATTGATTCAATTTTAGTAACATTTTATGTCAACCACAACTAACCACAACTAAACTTTCAATACCGTACGTTTGAAAATTTTTGTTCAAGTGAAAATAATTATTACTGATTTGTTCCAAAACACATAAATCTTCTCGTACTGATAACCTTTTAACAATATAATTTAGTTCGAAAATTGCTTTATTTTAGAAATTGCCAATATTCAGGTAATTTTTCGATTAACTTAAAGAACATAAAGAATGGTTCTTAAACATTCTCAGAAAAGCACGGCCAAAAAAATGTTTTTATGGATTGTTTATTTAGAATATTTTATGGGTTTTTTTGCTACCGTCCTAATTGGGAGATTTATGACTGTTTTGTCTTGGTTTAAATATGAATAAATACACTTTACAAATGTTATTTTTGTGTTTTTCTAGTGCTTTTATTGTAACTTTTTTTTTGTTATGAATAAAATTGACATTGATGGTGGTTGTTAAAACTAAATATTGTAACAACTTATTAAGCTCATCTTGGCCGTGTAAAAGGCACCGCATTTACAAAATATTAGTAAAATATATGGTCGCAATTTCTTGTAACTATAAATTGAAGTAAAGAGTTGCCTTGTAAAACCCGCTTAAGCCTTTGTGGTGTGTCCAAAGACAAAAGAATGAACAAATACAAAATTAACGAAAGATTTGCATAAAAATCCTTTGCAAATGGTAATGTGATTCCTAAATTAGGAAATGATATATATGTATATGGAAAATGCGGCCTTTTCGGACGACATCTACTTATCTCTATTTTATACAGCAAAAGACAAACAAAACTAGTAAAAAAACTCCATTGAAACAGAACTTTTGCATTTGTAGGCATAAAAAGTAATATATCTAACGTTACGAGGGTTGCAAAGCTACCCCTACTGCCAAACGTTTCTTTATGTTTAAAAAAAAGACTGGCAAAATGTTGACACACATCACCTTATTTTCTCCTAACCCCTCTTGTTGGGGTTTAGTGTTTTTTGCGAGTGCTCATTACGTTGAATACGTATTTTTTGGGAACCCGATGTTCCCATAAAGCCGAAAGGTAGAAGCGTATAACATAAAACGGTACATAGAAAATACTGCGGAAATTACCTCTTGCAGGGGTGGAGAAACTTATTTGGAAGTTTTTTTTTACCTAAAAGGTAAATTTTTAGGGTTGTTAGACAAAGAATTCCAATTTAAATATCTCACCTATTTATAATATCTTTTAATATCTGCGGATATACTTATCAGTCTTTATGAATATTTTTAAAATGTTTTTTTTTTTCATTCAAAAAATAAAAGGCCAGAAAATGTAAATCCTTGTTTTTAATTTTAAGGGCAATTTGGCTATTAGAAAAAAATATTGTGTACCTTAAGTGTTAAAAAAAGGGATATTTTCTTTACAATAATTTTAAATTTTGTAAAAAAATTTATAATATAGTGTACCAACTAAAAATTAAATGGGTTTGCCACTTCTTTGAAAACAGCCTGTTGTAAAATATTTTCCCGTTAAAATTTCGTTGCATTAAGTCTCTTTCGTAAAGGCTGTTTCTTTAAACCTTCTTAATTTTCGAGCTTTTAATTAAGTTCCCTTATTATATTCTATTTTTAAATGCCCCTTCTCATAACAAAAGATCAAATTTCCATTGAACCGTCAGAAAACAGTCAGTAATCTGATTATCCGGCGCCTCTGAGCCACAAATAATTTTTTTGTTTGTAGTTCAGCTTTTTCCAACTTCCTTTCCCATTATGCATTAGACATAAAGCTACTGTTCTGCGGGGAGCGCGTACAAGCAAATTTCGTTGTTTCATTCATGTGAATAAGCGGCTTGTTTATTTTTTTTTTAATCCGGTGTTTTCTTTTTTAAATTTCCATTTCAGCCCGTTTATAATCTTCTTGTCGACACTTTAATGACTACAAAATGTGTGTAACAAATTTTCCTTTAAATGCAGTTGTTTAGTTATAAATCCCCTTTCCCGCACATAAAGTAAAACTATAAACAGTCATGGTTATTCAATTACTAACAACGTTTTATTCAAAAAGATTATCCGAATTCGTCATAAATGAGTCTAATTAACAAAATAAGGATGAGAAACGGCTGTTAGAACAACACCGATACGTCACGGTTTATATTGTTTTCCATATGAGACCCTGACGTATCGGGGTTTTTTTTCCCGCGTTCATCTCTACCCGAGGGGCATCATTTAAATTTTTTTGCGGTCGAAATAAACAAATTATTGTGAAATGTACCATAGTTACCTATTAGGTGCTTGAATTAAAGGTTCGACCTTCAAAAATTCGTACGTACAACATTTTATTCCCCACCCCAATTTCGCATTTAAAAACGTCTGTAAATAATCTAATTTAAATTCAATTAGGAAAAGTAACCCTTTAACCCTTTGACAATCTCGTATTTTTTGTGCCGTAACTAAAAGAATCTTTCTGCAACTTTACGAGGTGAATAGACCGGAATTTTAAAATTAAAAACGAGTGACGACCCCTCCCCTTTCTACACGAATTGGTTTGACGAACTTTACGCTCTATAAGGTCACATAAGGATGCTTATTGTTCTTTGACGAAAAGCATTCCGCATTACAATATTAGATTTATTCATTCTATATAAAAATATCATAGTCCTGGCGATTTAAAATTTTCACTTAAAGGTCAAACTTTAAAACTATTATGTAACAATAGTACTTAAAATGAGGACCGAACAGGACCAGAAAACCTATTTAAAAAAAAAACCCTTTAATGTATTTTTACCCGTAGAATTAAAAAAAAATACTTTAAATAATACTTAATAAAAAAAGAAGGGATATAATACACAATATTCGCCTATCTGGACACTTTATTTTCTTATTTACTCGTTTGTTTTTGAAAGCGTTTAATTTTTTTCGATGCGATTTAATTTGTATAATTTTTTCATTTTCATAAAAAAAAGTTCCTATTAACATATGCCGAAAAATGTCTTTTTTCCAAAATACAGGGTGTTTCATTTTATTATTTTTGACGGTATTTTGTACAATTATTGGGTAATTGAAATATTTTTATTTTCTCAGACTTTAAATGTTTACAGTGTTTCTTAGAGGGGTGTTTTGGGTTTGGGTTTAAAATAAAAAATTTTTTGTTTCCCAGTGGCTCGCGTTGGTACTAGTATAATATTTTTTTAAAAATTGCACGCGACGATATTTTTAAACTTGTAAATCTTTTTGTAATCCATATTTAATACGTGGCATTGTTAGTTAACCAAGTTAAGGAGAAAAACGGTTTTTCCCCATTAAATGTATAATAAAAAAACCAAAGAGCATTTAAAGGGGAAAAAACTCATGGTTTTTTTTCATTTTAAAAAAGAGAAAGAGGAAGTAGAAGCAATTTTTTGGCCCTTTTTTTAGCATCAATTCAGTTAAAACATGTTAAAAATTATTCTTATTAGGGTTCATAATTTTTTATAATTTTAAAAACCCATTTAAAAAAAATTTTTTTTAAATTTTAATAAAATCCCTTTTTTTCTTGTAAACTAAACAAAAAAAAAAATAAAAAAAAACATTTTATATCAGGTATGAAAGGGGGAAGTAACAAAAAGTTTTAAAAAAATTTAAAAATATCAGTAGTGCTTATTTTTTTTTAAAATAATTTTAGAAGTGCCTGCCCCCCTCTGAAAAAGTCCCCAAATGTTTATTTACACTAAAACATTGCTTTTTAATACACATATTTATTATCCGATAAAAAAAAAAAAAAACAAAAAAAATCAACATCCTTTTTTTTAAGAAGGGTTTTTGCATATTAATAATAATTACTTAGGAAATACCTTGTAAAAAAGGTTCCAATTAAAGGTAGAAAATAAAAAAAGTAACAATAAATACCTGAAATGTCAAAACATCAAATTTTCTGTCTAGCCTTTTAACATACTGGTAATTAATTCTGTCGCGATTTTTTTACTAAAATGCATCAAAAACGTTAGATGTTTTTAAAAAAAATTTAACCAATAACTAAGGTGTCTTATGAAAAATTAAATTTTTTTATGTGACATTTTTTTTCTTTCAATTCAAATAAATTTTTTTAGGTCTTCGTGGTTCTACGGGAACGAATGTCGAAGATAATTTTTTTTTCATTCTATTTAAAAAAAAGGGGAAACTACAAAAAGTCTTCATCCCTCGTTGGATGCCCCCGTACTTTTGAACTAAAAAAGAAATTTTAGATCTTCTATTCATCTCAAAAAACACTAACTCTTAGTACAAAAAAAAAAATGACTTCATTAGATAAAAAAATTTTAATTTAATTACCAGTAAAACCCCAAAAAAAGTAAAAATTAGGATGTTTTAATTAAACCCCCAAAAACGTTTTTTTATAGATCTCAATTTCATACTTTTCTTCAAAAAAAGCGTAACCATCGTTTGAAAATATAAAATTTTGAAGTCTAAATGTTTTTTAAACTTTCCTTTTTTTTAAATTTAAAGATTTAAGATTTACCAAAATTACCCTTTTTTTTGCCCATAATACTCTACCCCTCTTACTATTGTCATCTCGTTTTTTCTTAAGTATCGCCTGTCCGTCTGTGATTTAAAAATGAGAAGCCAAACCAAACTGACACATTTTTAAAATTAATAACAAGGGGCTTTTAAAACCAACCGTCTTTTAAACATGACAGTCAAAAAGGGCCAAAAAAACCCCTTTCTTAACTAAAAGATAGACCCTTTCCGGATATTTCACATAAATTTACGCGAATGAAAAAAAAAAAGTTTGTCGGAGCTGATGGGATTTAAAACCCAATTCATAACGTTTTTTTAAAAAAAAAAAATTTTAATTCTGTCGCTTTTAAAAAAGTCCCTTAGTAAACTTCAAGGGTTTTTTTAAGATAAACAAAAATCTTTTTTTCCAACTAGGAATACACAGAAATACAAAAGGGGAAACTAAATAAATCACTTTCTTTGTCACAAACACTGAGCCCTAAAATCTAAAAATGTTTTTGGATCAGATAAATGTTCTTATGTATACAGATCGCTTAGTAAAGGCAACCTAAATGGATACAAGTTTCTTTAGTAAGAAATTCTAATACCTTCTTTTGCCAGTATAGTATTTTTTCAAAATAAAAAGAAAATATTTTATATATCGATTATCTCCGACTGCAATAAAAATCCTCGAAAGTCATTCTTTATGGCCATGCCAACAGAGGGGGGAATAGTTCAGGTCCGCACTTAACCCTATACGTTTAGATATAACCTGGGAAAATAGAACATCATGAATACTTATATATTATTCCCCGTCAGGTAGAAATACGCCCCCGTACGGTCGGGGGCGAAAATTGGGGCAACCCCCCCCCAATAGTACCATAAATTCCCCCTTTGGGGGTTTTTTTCTGCACCCCCGAAACAGTCGGGTTTTTTTGTCATTTCCTTATATCTTGAAAATACTATACTTTTTTGAATGAATGCGTTGCAGTTTATTTTGACAATCTGGCAACGTAAACAAGTGTAACGTTTTGGAACTGGTTAAATAAAAAACGATGAACGGCACCCAAGGTTTTTTACAAAAGATTTAAATTTTCTTGAGTTAGCCATTTCAGGCAATCGGTAAGTTTTTTTTTGGTAAGTATTTATAAAAATTTTGGGGAATTGTGTTTTTAAAACTTTTTTTTAAAATTTAATATTTAAATGATTTCAAAAACTAGGTACAGCCAACAAAAACCTATCAAAAGACGTAAAACGCAGACTAAAAACCCCCCGCAAAGGAAAAAAAAAAAGTCTACAATAAAAAAAAATTATTTCAATAGTTGATTAAATATATTACAAAAACCGGAAAAAATATATTGACCTCCTTTTTAAAATTTTTAAAAATTAAATTTTAAAATTTTTCGCCTCAAGCAAATGATTTTTTTAAAATTTTAAAATCTCATGGTACATTTACACATTCCGGAAATGCTCAAAAAAACAAAGGGGAGACCTGGCCGGCGGCCGGGGAGCCCGGGAATAGTGACCATACACGCTAGGGTCCCGTAAGGCTCTACCTGTTCAGGTGTGCCTGGGGGGACGCGGGGCGTGGACAGACATGTGAAGTGTTTTTAATTTTCGCAGGCGACTGGGGGAAGATTAAAAATTTAAAAAATCTTTGGGGTGCAGCGCCTGGGCAGTTTTGGGAAGTAAGGTCGAAAAAAGCCCGTGCGTCGTCGTCTGTAACCCCAGACCAAATCGAAACAAAATAAAGACCTTTCGGTCAGCATTACCAATATTTAATTTTAGCTCCTGTCGTAGGGAACTGCGACCCCCAAAAAACCCTCAATGTGTGACTCTTTGAATGTTGAGCATTAAAAATTTATTTGTAATAAAAAAATTCATAATAAGTCTTTGTTTAAATGAATGTTAATTGAAAGTTAAGGTTTAAATATTTATTGAAAACCTTGTTTAATTATTCATAAAAATTAAAAAAAATTAAATATGTTTAACTTATTTATTACAAGTAGAAATACTACCTACGGATATTGTAATTTTTTTTCCCCCGGTAAAAAATCCGTTAACCATTAAAGAAATTTTTTTTCCCGCTCCAAAACATCGCTAACCCGTCAGATTTGAGGGAAAAATTTGTTAAGTTGGCGACGCTATTACCATCATACCAGATCATCTCATACCCGACATGGGCCCCCAACCCCGCGGGTTGCCCCCCCAAATAGATTGTAAAGTGTATGGTGACATAAAAAAAATGTACACACACACACACACACACCCCTCCTAAAAAACACCGAAAACCCCGTAAGACCAGGCATGCGCTTTTTTTTCTCAAAATATTTCTGCAATGTGTCTGGCTTTTTTAAAATAATATAACATAATAAAAACATTTCAAAAAAATATTAAAGGGGTTTTTTAAATTTAAAAAAACTCTTTTTTTTCTACTTTTAAAGGGAAAAAAAACTTTTTAAATGGTGGGCGTCAATCGGATTATTTTTATAAAAAAATGTGTTATTGATATCCGGATTTTAAACAGACCCCATCGGTCTGGCAGTAATTAAGGCGATAAAAACATAATTGACTAGCCAAGTTTCGAGTCAAGGCCCCGATTCCAATTGTTTTAAAAGGCAAATAATTGACTTAAACATATCAATAATTCAACCCAAAAAATTTTTATTCTTAAAACTTACAGTTTAAAAATTTTATTAAACTAATAAATGATTTTAATTTTTTTGTAATTATACAAAAAAAAGAAAAACCATGCATATGTAACAAAAAAAAGAATATTATATTTAATTATAAAATAAATATTGGTGGTAGCTCTTCTTTAATTAGGCCGTAAAATTCTATTAGCCCAAAAAAAAATTTTTCCAACCCCCATTCAAATTTTTTTTTTAAAAATTTTTTCTTTTATTTTAAAAACAGAAATTAAAAAAAAACCCCAAAAAGATGAAAAAAAAAACAATTTTCTTGGGTTCAAAAAAATTTAAAATATGAAAAAAAAAATAAAAAATAAAAAAACAAGTGGAATGAAAAAATCGACATCCAGACAAAAAAATATTTCTGTACACATATTCGTATTTGTTTTTTTAAAATTTAAAAAAACTTTAAAAGGTTTTTTTGATCTAAAAAAATATTTTCAAAAAAAAAAATTAAAAGGGCCCAAATTTTCCGGAAAATTTAAAAAAACAAAATTTTTTTCCTTCTCAACATTCTGATCTTTCACCCCCTTTTTTAAAATAAAAACCCCGTTTTTTTCTGCTTCGACAATCAAAAAATTTTTTTGTTTTTGTTTGGGGAAAAATATTTTCTACCTAAAAAAACCCCGTAATCTGATTTAAAAATTTTTTCTTAATAAAATTTTTTTAGCAGCAAAAATTTTAAAATTAGATTAAAAAAGGGAATGTAAAGTTTCAACCCGTACTAATTCGATGATATTAGATAGATCTCGACAAATTGCAAAACGCTGGAGATTTTAGGCTTTTTAAACAATTAACAAGGTTAAAAATTTTCAATTTATATTCCTCGCCATGGGAAAGTCATAAAAAAAAAAATATAAAAAAAAAAAATTCACGGTTTTTTAAAAACACAAAAAACCTTTTTTCCATTTTCGTCTGTCTGTTAACGCCTTAACTCTTGAACTAAATAGAATATAAATTTAAATTTTTAAAATTTTGGGGGAGAAAAGGGAAAAATTTAAAATAATTAAAATATTTATTAAGATCAAAGTTTGTATTGGTGGGGGGAATTTTGGGAAGACAACTCTTCGTATTTTTAATTTGTTGCATTAAAGAAAAGGTTTTATGAAGAAAATTATTAACTTGCGTAAACCGGGTTTGGGTTTTAACTTTAAGTTGGTAAAAACCTAAACATTTCAGAATATTTATTTAAAAAAAAATTCTTATTTTTTTATAACATTTTTAAAAAATTACTAAAACTACAAAGCTAAAAAACATTTGAACTTTTTTGGTATTAAAATAAGTTATAAGAAAGGGGAAAATTTAAATAATTTTTTTTTAAAGTTATTTAGCATCTAAAAAAACCAGGGCCATTAAAAATCATATTAACAAAAACTACAGTTTAAATTTATTTTTTGTGTCCCGCTTGAACTCAATAACTTCAAAGCTCAGCAATCCCCGAGAACAGATAAAATAAATAAAGAAAATAAAATATCTAAACAAAACAACTTTTTTTGCGCAATTCTTTTTCCTCAGAAATCGTCATTCTTAAAAAATTTCTTTGTGTTTTGGTTTTTACCAAACAGGAAAATCGATATTGTTTAAATACGATGGGGTTTTTTTAAATTTGGTTAGTGACTGGGTTTTAAAAAAAGCTGCTTCAAGTGGCTTTGATTAAAAAAAAAACCTATTATACCACTTTAAAAAATTGGATTTTCATTAGGGGGAAAATCTTATACATAACTCCTGCCCACCTAATATAAAATAAACCAACGCAAATAACACAGGGAAAGTTGCGTGGCTTTTTTTGGTAAAAAAATGTGTCAATATCAAAGAACAATATCTGGGGGGTTTGGAAGATTTTTAAAATTTTTTAATTTTTTTAAATACCTACATTTTTAAAAAGATACAAAGCTTCTTTTATTTTCACAAAAAAAAATTAAAAAAAAAATAAAAAAAGGTTCTTAGCTTTAATGTTTTTAAAAGATGTCTTTAAAATTTTAATATTCATATGAGATACGTAACGTTTCACCGGGTTTTTTAAATTAAAATTTTTTGGGTTTATTACTACATTAAAACCAAAAAAGGAAATACCTTAAATCAATAATAAAATTTCTATAAATTTACGTATATTTATCAATTTATTATTTATTAATCACTGTTGCCAATGCAATCTTGTGTAAATCAATAAATTGGTAAAAAATTTTTTGTTTTTTGCTATACAGAAAAGTTTTTTAAATAAGTTACAAAACTATACAAACTAGGAAAAAATTATAAATAAATAATGGCTTTAAAAATAAAAAGGTTTCCCCTGGTGGGGGCAATTTTCGCATTAAAAAACCCCAAATTTTTCACACCGTTCAAACGCAAGAAACTATATTGAATAACTGCAAAAAAACCCCAATTTTCTTTAAAGAATTTCCCCATTTTCCCCCTAAATAACAGGAAGTTAAAAAATATTTCTCAATATTCTACACTATGTCAATTTTAACCGAACAGCTTAAAAACTTTCTTTTAAAATAACAATTTTTTTTTACTTTTTTTACTTTTTTTCTGTAATTTAAATAAATTTTTTGGTTTTTATGCCTTGGTTAAAAACAAAAATAATTTTTAAGGGTCCGGGGTTCCCCTATTTGCTTCGGGGGCCCCCTTTAAAAAAATTTGGAAACAACTGGTTGATACGATAAAAGAAAAAAAGTACGTATAAAATAAGTAGAATAAACATTTTGGAAAACAGATACTAAAAATGCTTGCATTAGTAATACAAATAACATGTAAATTCTGCTCCACCAATAAACATTGCATTTTTGAATAAAATATAAATTTATTATTACAAAAAAAAATTTAAAGAAAATACTAGATAAAAAAATTTCAATAATTTGAATGCCTACAAAATTTTCTAGTTCCTACATATAAATACAATAACTTATCTAAGTGACTAAAGGCGGTCCCAACAAATATCTAATTTTTTTTAAATAAATAACTTTAGTTTCATCAAAATCCATTCGTAAAAAAATTTAAAAAATTAAACTTATAAAGTGGGTAATAAAAATTCAAAAAAAGATAAATTTAGGGGAAATTTTCTATTATCTAATAATAGATTTTAAAAAATTTTAATGTTGACTAAAAACTTAAAGTTTTCATCTTTTTTAAAAATTATAAATTATTTAAATAAATTAATAAAAAAAATAAGAGACAACTTTTTGTTGTTTTTTTTAAATCGGGAAGGAATAAAAAAAAAAATTTCTCGGATTAGGGCAATACAGGTCATTTCTGGACATTAAAAACCCTTTATTTTGGCATACTTTTTATTACCTGGAAATCAATTTGTATATACGACATACCGGGGGCCATTCATTTCGTTTAATAACTTTTGGTACGCTGAACTTTATTCGCAATATAAGACTTCTGAAATGAAAACCTGTGTATCTTTTATATTCGTGCCTTTATTTATTTCAGTCCTGCAATTAAAACCAAAACTATTCAAAAAAAAATATCATATCTAAACCCAAAGAAATTGGGGGAAAATAAAAAATTTTTTAATCTACCTTGTTTCTGACTTTTTTTAAGCTTATAAAAAAAATTGGTTTTTGGTTAAAAGCTCTGGGAAAAAATCTAGATTTTTTAAAAAAATTTTGGACCAAAAATTAAAAAATATTTATAAAAGCTAAAAAGGTTAACATTTATAAAAAAAAACGATGCAATCAAAGACAAATATTTTCAACTTTTTCATTCCGTATTTTTTTTTCAATAAAAAAAATGGGCAAATTTATCCTTTAAGGTCTAGAAAATCAAGTTGTAGTTTTAAAGGGGGTTAGTAATGGATGGGGACCGCCAGTGCACCAAAGGCGTTGGTGTGGTTCCAAATTTAATAAACTGTAGGCCCCCCCGGGGGGGTGACTAACCACACTTAAGGGGGGATGTTCAAATAATAGTTGTTTGTAAACGTATTGGGGCTGTACCGCGTTGTTTAAAAAAATTCCATGTAATGCAATATCTGCATTTTGGGGTTTTTTGGGTAAAAAATAAAAAAAAAAAAAAAAAAAATTAAAAAATTTTAAAAATATAAATTTTTAAAAAAAAAAAATTTTTTTTTATTTAAATTTTTAAATTTTTAAAAATTTAAAAAAAAAAAATAAAAAAATTTTAAAAAAAAAAACACAACCATTTTTTTGTTTTTTTTACAAAAACCAATTAGAAAAATTTCAATTAATAAGAATGAAAAAAAAAAAGTAGTCTTGTAAATCCTTTCGCGTGCTAATTTTTTTAAAACTATAGAAATAAAATCCTCGGATAATCTTAAGTTCTCTAAAAGCTTTGCAACCCCAACATGGGATATTTATCCCAACAACGACAAACTTGCAAATATTTGCATTGGAAAATATTTTCCAATTCCTTTCCTTCCTTTATAGACGGGCTTACTTAAGAGTTGGTATTTTTTGGGGTGTACAAAATTTTTTGCTTACAATGAAATTTACTGTGGTATTTACTAATTTGAAAAAAAAAAGATTTGAAATGGTTAAAAGAAATTTCTAGTTTTTAACTATTATTTTTTCATTGAGTTTTTTCTTATTTTGGTTAGTTTTTTACTGCTTTTTTTTTCCCCCAAAGTCTTTCTGTAAAAAATTTAGCGTTTTTTCTCTCCAAAAAAATTTTTATTAAACATTTAAAAACTGGAACCTCAGCATCATTCCCACTTACCTCGGCCCCGGTTTTATGTAATACATATATTTCGTGGTTTTTGGACCAATAAATCAGCTTACCGAAACCACGGGTTCAATTAAAAAACCCCAATTAGGCCCTAAAATGGATTTTTTGGGTTTTCCGTCGACTTTTTTCTTGTCAAATTTAAACCCCTTTTTTTTAATTTCATTTAAGAGAAAAAAAAAGCCCAAAACCCGAGCCTCCGGTTACCGAAAATTCCTAAAACTGTTTCCAATTGCCGAAAAAAAATCGAAAGTTTCGATATTAATTCCGGCGAAAAATTTTTTGAGGGTGGATCCAAACTAAAAGCAAAGTTGTGAATTTTCAAACGGAAACTTCATGTTATATTTTTAAAATTCAAATTAAAATAAAAGGGGTAATTAAAATAATTTATACATTTTCCTTTACGAATACCTTTATGGAAATTGGTTTTTTTTACCTTTAAAAAAATTTTTAAGCTTTTGTTCCCCCTTTCACATAAACACCCCAATTTTTGAAAATACTATATAAAAAGTAACAAAAGGAAAAAAAAAATCTTTATACTTCTCAATTTAATACCTAAAAAAAAAATTTTTTTTGTTTTTTAAAACAAATACGTATTTTAAGTTTCAAAAATTGTTTTTGTTTTTGTATGTTAAAAAAACAATTTTTTTAAACCCTAATTCTAAAACCATTTTTTTTAACCAAACTTTTGGGGGTTTAAGGGGGTTTAAAAATAGAAAAATTAAAAAGTAAAAAAAATGTTTTATTAATTTACGGCTTTTTTTTTAAATTTTTCTGTGTTTTAGAACAAAAGAAAAAACGTAAATTTAAAAATTTTTTTTTCCAACCCAAAAGATATTTTCACACTTTTTAAAAATTTATAAATTTGTCGCCAAAAAACCCGAATAAAAAAACTTTTTAATTTTAACTTTCAGGTTATTTCTTTACTAAAACCTTCAAAACCAATAATTATTATAAAATTTAAAATTGGTAAAAAAAAAATTTTCATTTGAAAACCTATAAATAAAAGTCCCAAATACGGAATTATGCAAACATTCAATAATTTTATTATACCCAGCACCAGTATAAAATTGGGGGAAAGTGTATGGGGGGGACAGCTAATCGATTCAGCGGTCGTGTGGTCAAATTTATGTTAAATCATGCTTGTTTAAATGTAAAAATAAAAAAAAAAAATTATCCCCAAATATAATGAAAAAAAAATAAGACGAAGTTAAAAAGAAACAATAAATGTGCCTTGTTAAAAAATGTTAATTTTATATCATATCTGTTTTTTTTTTAATTCAAAATTTTTTAAAAAATTGTCTCAGAGATTCTACCAAAAAAAAAAAAAACCAAAATTGCTTTTTCTTTTTTTTTTTAAAATGACCCCGGTTAATCCTGGTCAGTAAAGAAATTTTTTTAAAAGTCTAAATTTAAACAATACTTTATCTGACTGTTTTTAACCCTTTTCCTTAGTACTAAATAAAAATTTGTATTTTTTTTTAAGTGATAAAACCCCAAAATTTTACGACCTTTAGCTTTTAAAAAAAAAAAGGTAAAATCCAATAAAAACCCCAATTTTTGGCCTTTTTTTTATTTAAAATAAAAATTCGGGAGCATCGGAATACAATCACGAATAATGAAAAATCGTTTTTTAATTAAATTATGGAAGCTTTAGAATCCGCTCTGGGCGCAAACAATCGAAAAAAGCTTTTTTTTCTCCTTTAATTGGTTACTTCGGGAAAAAAAGGGGGTGAAAACTACCAGATTTAATTAATTTTGGTTTTTTTTTGGGAAATTTGGGGGAACGGGTTTTTTTTTTTTGTCAAAGCCGTATCACAAAACGTCAATATCACAAGTTTAATAGTCATAAATATCGGAAAATCAACCGAAAACTCGAAAAGGACTGACAGGGGATGAATTTTGGTTCCAAAAAAGGGGTTTTTTCCAAAAAGGCTTTACTTAAAAATTAAATGAAATTAAAATATGGGGGTTTAAAAAAAGTGTCTTTTAATTAATTAAAAAAAAAAAAAATTTTTTTTTTCGCCTGTGAAGCGAGATATTAAACAAATTTTGGCGACATCCCCTTGAAAATTGTTAGGACAGTAAGTTAATCTACCAGTTTTTTTTTGGCCCAAAAAAGGAATTTTGGGGGAAAGGGGTTATGACGTCGTATCTACGTCATTACTTTGTACCAGTATTCACCCCTATCCCACTACCCCGGAGATGCTTTCCCCAATTTTTATTTTTAGTTATTTAATGGTTTATGTAAGGGGGTCAAATTAAAATAATGAAGGATTCGCGGTTTCCCCTTTTTTTTTTGGTTTTTTTAAAAAGTTTTTACTAGGTTTTTTAACAACTATTTGGATTGCATTTTTTTCGATTTGTTAGTTAATTCCCAAATGGATGAATTAGTGCAATTATTTTTAAATTTTTAAAAAGGAAAAATTTACTTTTACAGTTGATTTGGGGAAAAACTAATATCTTATTGAATTGAAAATTTGGTTTATATTTTTATTTTTTTTATTTATTTCTTGACTCCCCAAAAAACCTTACATTTGGACTTAAACTAAAAGGTTTTTAAAAATTTAAAAATTTAAAAAACCTTTTTTTTGGGTTTTCGAAAAAAACCCTTTCTATCAAAGTATTAAAAACGGTATGTCAAAAAAAAAACCTTTTTTTTTAAAAAAATTCTGCATAATTGTTGATATCTTTTTATGTACGAAAGCCATGCATTTATTTGGGGAAACCCCAAAAAAGGGTTTTACGATATTTTTTTTTTAAAATCTAAAAGTATTTAAAAATCGGGGTTTTTTTAACCTTTTCCCCAAAAAATTTGATTTTGGGTTACTGGGGCTTTTTTTGGATTAAAAAATGGTTACACTATTTTTTTTTTTACGTAATCCCCCTTTTGGAAGGTGTATTTTAGAACTAGGTGGGTCCAAAAGTGTAAAATAGTGTAAAAAATTACTGAATAACGAACAGACCTCATGTTTTGGGGGAAATACTCTCCTACAAACATAAAATTTTGAATTTTGGTAAAGCGTATTTGAACTTATTTAAAAGGGTAAATTTGTGGTTCATTTAAATAGTGCATCACAAAATTAAAAAATAAAATAAAAAAAAAATAAAATGATCCGTCCTAGTATAACCTCCGCCAGTTCAACAATCAATTTTTTTTTAAAAGGGGGGGGAATTTTAAAGACAAAAAAGAGGAAAAATAAAAAATGTCCATCCGAGATTGGGCTTTAAATTGTGGATGAGCCAGGCTACTTACTTTTAAAACGTTTTTATATAGGGCTGTCGCCAATGAATTAAAAAAATTGGAATTTTAAACCGATATTTGCGCTAACATGCAAAAATCTTAAATTAAATTGAAATTTTTCAAAAAAAAAAATTTTTTTTAAAATTTTCTTAATTTAACCCAAAAATTTTTTTTGTGGTTTTTTTTTTTGGGATTATTTTTGAAAATTTTTAATTTTCCGGAAATATTTTCCAAAATGCTAATTTTGACCCAAGCCTAAAACCAAAAAAAGGGGGAAAATTTTTGCTTTTGTTTTAATGTCGGTGAATAATTTCCCAAAACGCTTACTTTTGGGTTTAAAAATTTTACACAATCTTTTAAGATATATTCTCCAGGTATAAAATCAAAAGGGGAAAAAGATTTCTGAATATTATTTCTTTTTTTTTTAAACCCGTTGGTTAAATTTTTTTAAAAAAGTATTTTTTTGACAAGCCGTCTTTTTTTCAAAATAAAAAATTTGACTATTTCTTTAATTAATACCCATTTGTTCGTTAAATACATTTCCATGAATTGTCTTTTTTAAAAACCCAAACCAAAAAAAATCTTGCTCACCACCGGACCCTTTTTTTTTAAAAAATCCCCTGGGGATCGTCTAGCGGGGGCAATACAATCGTATTCTTCAAAAAGAACAAGGGGTTTTTTAAAAACCCCGGGGAAATTCCCCCATGTACATGGTTTTTTTACATTTGTTAAATAAAATGCCTCTTTTAAAAAATCGTAAAAAAACACGCCTGTTCAATTTCCCCAAATATGAAAAACCCTTAAATGACTTAATTTCAATCCCTATATAAGAAAAAATTTAAAACGAACGATAAAAAACATTTCCCAAAGTGATGTTAAAACAACAAGAATAAAAAATTTTTTTACCCCAATTTCCCCAAATTGCCCTTTCGAAACTAAAAGGGGCCCAAAAAATACACAAACAAGAAAAACTGACTGACACATTAGCATATTCAACAACCAGAGGAAGTTGCTGTTATCTTATTTATAAACAACCAGCCAGTTTTTTTTCCCTTCCGTTTTTAAATGGTACTTAAAATTCAGGTCATACCTCGGAATGACAAACTTAACGAGAAAAAAGGGGTTATTTGGAAAATTTAGATGGGCATCGACTAAATAAATTTTTCCTGATTTATCCCGGAGGCGCTTTTTTGGAAAAATTTTTTTCGATTTAAATTTTAAAAAAAATTGATGGTTAGAAAGACGGATTAAGTGAGAGACATATATTAATTTTTAAATTGTGACATGAAACAGTAGATTTAAATGTTTTACAATAAGCACATGATGTGAATGTATATTATGACCCCATGTATGTTATAAATCAATTTATAAAATCTGAATTTTTACTTTACAGATGATAAAAAACAAATCAATTTTAAAACGGTCATAGACAAAATAACAGTCAAATATAAAACTACTATTGGCAGGGAGCGGAGGAAGGTGGGGATAGTTGGAAAATTTTTGGGGGTCCTGGATCAAATTTTGTAAACATGCTTGATTTAAAAGTAAACAATTAAATAAAAATAAAAAATGGTGCATTATAGTTTTTTTGTAATTAAATGTTGAATACTGGCAAAAAAAAAATTTAGAAAAAAGGAAAAAATGGATAAATGAAACAGACAAAGATGGTAATTCCCAATTTCCCTTGGGCCCAAAAAGACTTTGGGGTTTTTTGGGCTTAGTCGAACAACTTTAAATTTGACTAACAAGTTTTTTAATGATTTGCGAGTTTAAAAAATTATGTATTTTATGTAATTACATGTTATTTTTTTAAAAGACTAAAAAAAATCAAAGAGTGTCTGCAAAAATGGCTTTAGTGTCTGTTTAGTCTTCTATGGCTGTGAATAGGAAAATGGTTTATATAGCCTTTAAGTAAGTAAAGTTTATACAAGTGTTAAGTATACTGAAAAAGCCCCAAACTCATAAGGGTTTTTCGATGATTTTTATTTTTGTTTGGAACCCACTAGGTTTTTTAGTAAGACGCCCCCCACATAACCTCAAAAGGACATAAAGTTATTCCGTCCTTTGTTATATTTTTCCAACAGTCATTTAAAAACAACCATGTTTATATACAGGGTGTCCCAAAGGGGAAACTCTCGGAATCTAATAGAAAATATTAACGTACAATTAGAAAACACCCCAATAATTTAGAAAAAAAATTTCCAACCATGATATTTTATTTCTCTAAAAAGTTATTTTTTTGACGTCATTTAATTATTTTTTTAGTTTA
>JAHBCN010004120.1:0-67237 GCA_019359885.1 Listronotus oregonensis | reverse complement strand
TGCCGCCTGAGCATTTTTGTTGCTTTTATGTAACATTTAAGCATGTTGAACTTTTCAAAATTTTCATACATTTTTTAACATTTTTTAAAAAACCTTATTTAAATTACTTTTTTTACTAAAAATACCAAAATATTTAACAATATCAAGTACCACTGTCAATTCTCAACTATTCAGAAGCTGTTAAAATATTAAAACAAAAAAATCATATGCACGGCCTACTGCTTTTTTACATAGCAACTTTAAATATGTGGCTTTAATCATAACATGTTAGCATCCTAGGTCATTTTATTAGTCATGGCAATGTTGATTTCTGTAGGCACATTATTTTAATTTTTAAATCGTAATACTGCTAATGGTTTTTAAGATAAACATAACAAGTGATACATCAAAATTTAGGAAATTTTACCAGCTTTTCAAAAATCTTATAATATATAGGGTGGTCCATATAAAAAAATTGATTTTGGGGTGGTGCAAGAAAATCTAAACGCCCTGTAAAAAATCTGTCCATCGCAATGAATTTGAGCTCCGGACATCTTGGTTAATTTTTTTTATCCCTTTAAATAAGGGTTGTTCCATAAGAACGCGTCCAGTTTGGGACACCCTGTACATGGAAGTTTTAGCAGTTCTAAATTCTGCTAAACAGAACTCTGTGTTTAATGAAAAAAACTCTCCTAACATCAAAAATCGGCAAATTATAGCTATTTGCTCAGTAAATCCTTGTTTTGTGATTTAAAATTTTGGTTTTACCCTTATCACTAGATAAAACAAACATAAATGTCTCATTTTCATATTTTATCGCACAATGATGTGCACTTAATTAATACAATCAATTTAATTTACTGCAATCCAAAAATGATAAATTGTTTCACCCGCATAATCAACCTTCTAATAATTTGGACGTAGATTATAAATAAGAAATTTAATTTTGTTTAAGAGGGCGTATCCATCATCTAAACTGCCGCTTAATAAAGCTTTATTAACTTCAATAAATATTATTAAATTCTAAAATGTATTAGGTCCGATAATGTTTTCGAAAAGTTGTAGATAATGAAATATTTAATGGGGCGCTTTCATCAGATAAGGGCCTTTTAACAAAATTAACGATTTGCTGAGTCGATGTTATTTGAATTTTCAAAAGGCATTTCGGGTTATTAAAGGCAAGGATAATTTCTATTTGTTTTTAGAATATATCCGGAAAATAAGGAAAAAACTATCTAGGGCACTTGGCGCAATATTCCTACATCTCAAGAAGAAAGAAGCTACAATCTCCAAGCAGCTTCTGAAATGTATTGTTGGTTAATTTATTATATTAGGGCGGCCTTTGACGTTTCGGTCTCCAAGGTAAAGCTAAAAACTAATCAAGTAAGGCTAAAAATACAGGATGATTTCTAAGTTAGGGCTTTTTTTTACTGTGTATCGAACTCGTTAAAATAAGCAACTTCTCTAAATATTTTTTTTTCAAAAACCCAAAAATATCAAAGCTACAATAATTTATTTGAATATGTGTCTAGTGCGGGCCTGGGCATAAAAAGATTGTTTATTTCTTATTTACGCTTGTTTTTTGTCTTGTTAATCACGTAGCTGCGTCAGTCGCATCGCTTTAATTGGACGAGGCGATGAATAATTTTCCTTTTTATTTATGTGGAGTGTCGGTAATCTGCAAACATTGCTTCGAGATTGTACGCGCGACAGTTTCCTTGCGGGCTCATTCTAGACCCAAGTACTCGGGTGATTGCAAGTAAAAAAAAGTGTGGAAAATATTGCGGAAAAATCAAGTTTAACGTGTCCAAGCACTACAGCCCAAAGACTTCTTGGGCAGTGACAACTTACTTAAGACAGGACCGTATTCAACACACTAAATAAAAGTTTCTTATTTTTTAGTATATAAAAAAATATATATATTTAAAAAAATGTCAGCTTAGAAATCACCCTATATATTGTGTACTTTGAAGATTAATTTTCAGTTGAAGACGACGAGACACCTGGAAAGCCTGTGTGTACACCAGAAAATATGAGTGGGCTTTATCATATACTATTAGCGGAACGTCGAACTGGGATACAAACTTTTTTTAAGACACTCGTCAAAACAACAGGAGCAAATGAAGAGCGGTTGCTTGCTTCCCATCTGTACCCATTTTGCCAAAGATGGAGATTTCTCTAAAAATGGATAAAAAGATACAAGACACTGATTACACGAAAAAAAAGTTAATGGCAAACACCAACAAATACGCGAAAAATTCAGCAAAGCTGTTTAGTTCTTGCAGGATATTGCACGTGCTTATCAATTCGGCATTTTATTGAATAACAATAATAATTCATTCTTTAAAATACATCCCCCTTGCTCGCCAAACCTGGTTCGCTTAAACTTTTTGTAATGAGGAATTAAAAGAAGTTGGAAAATACTAGTGCTTCAGAAACGTTGTGGCAAGTATATTACCTTAGAAGGGAAATACGAATATTTTTATATATTATTCTACCATAGCCTGAACTTTGAGTCATAGTTTTGGTCTATTTAGATATCTTAGCACTTTTTTTAAAATCTACGAATAGCCATGTAGTACATTACAGGGCGAGAAGTTTGCCCGCTAGTTCTGAGGATTAATGGCAGATATTTGTGCAAGTAAATAAACAGAGCTACGCACATTTACCGGTTGTGTATCCATAAAATCTAAATTTTCTACAGCATTCAATAAGTGGATGCTGAAACATCTAAAGGCGGCGACTGACTTGTAACTAAACGTTGCAATGTAACATGTTACACATCGAGTATTCACGCAGTGAATACAGAAAACTAAGCCGTTCGCGGCGACCTGCTCGCGATCGTATCTGCTCCATCGGGTTGTCGGTTTTTTCGCAAATACCTTTCAAGTGTTCGGCGCTTTATTAACAAAAATACAGAAAAAACAAATCTTTAGGATCCCCGTCATAAGGATTATTTAAACAAATATAAAAAAATGACACATATGAGGAACTGGCGGATGACATGGGGATAGATGTAGAAGAATGCTTAATAAAGTCTATCTACCGTTTTGTTGTCTGCTTCTATACAAATTCGTTACCCAAACTACTAGTAGAAATGCAAACGCGACCTCCATTTCTAACATTTTCGACGACACTGTGAAGACGAAAGGTGGATCACTCGTAAACCGAGCATTGAAACGCGAGCATTCGCTATGATGTGGTGATGAACTGAACAGGTTGCTGTAATGTACTGCTCGTAGCGAGCATAACATTACAACGTTTAGTTACAAGTCAGTCGCCGCCTTAAGGTTAAACCGAAGATAAAAGTCCCAAGTGCTCTAAAAAAGTAATACAAAATGTAAACTTATTTAAACCAAATAAGCTACTACCACCCATTGTTGGTATTCTATATTACTCATTCAAATTAATTATTCTAATACTGCTTCCCGGAAATAATTCCTAACATTTACTTACCCGAAAATCCACCCCTCTAATGCAAATAACTTTTCAAACACGTTTATAATTATCGACCGAGACGGAGCGGGTCTAAATTTGAATTTTAATTAAAAAAATATATCTTTTGTACGTTATACACGCGTTTCTTGTTTTCGTAAAGGGTAAAACTTCCTTAGGAACAATCTTTGGAATAATAAATGAAGTCGCGGGGACAAAAAAGACTCATTGAATTTTAATTTTTGCTTTCCGGCTTTGTATGGATGGAAACAATGGGATATTATAATTAAAAAGTTTTTTTTGGAATAAAGTTTTTGTGTATTCGAAAGGAGTATGACATGGTAAGAATTATCTATAATTTATAATTTTAAAATCTTGTTTCTAAAGTTTTTTTTTTTATCTCCTACACACGTTTGTTTTTCAGCAAATAAACAGCTGTAAAAGGATGAATTTGTCTCAAGATCATTGACACAACAACAGACAAAATTCTGAGCACTGAGAAAAAAAAACAGTGGTACTGCTATAATTTTGCATCAAAGAAATTCGCATGCCCAAATATCTTTTTACTGCTTCGAGCTTACACAAAAGTCATTCTCAGCATATCGTCACTCTGGAAGGAATATGACGTAAATGTTTAAAAAACCGAAGTTCTGAAAAAATGGCCCAAAAAATCTGAGATATTTAAGGTGTAATCAAATTTACAATAAATACTTTTACATCAATTAAGAAATGGGTGGATGACACTATTGATAGCATATTATGAATTTTGAATTATTTTGATATTAAGCTAAAAAAAATACATATTACATATAGGGTTACTTTTAGAGTTTTGTCGTTTTCCTTTTTAAATCTTAAATCAGTAAGTTAGTTACACAAAAACAGTCACAACAACAAAAGAATCAGTAGTCCAATTTTGTATTAAGTAAAAATGTGGCACTTTTCATGGGGCGACGAAAATAGACTCGCAGTGGTGCCGAAGGCGGATGTAAGGTATTAAAGTTATGTAACATTTTTAGGGTATTTTCCCGATTTTTCGCCTACAGCCCAAAAATTTGCATATTTGGCCTTATATTACTTTTGTTTCGGAGTGACGATATTTGAATTATTATGTAAAATAAACAGTTAAACTTTTATTTTTTGCCCATTTTAATTTAGGTTCTAATTGGATGAAAAACCTCATATTAAAAAGAAAAAACCGAACTTAACCAAAATTTGTTCTGTGCATGATTTTTGTGTAAGGTGTTTTATTATGAAGGTATTATAAAAACT
Organism: Listronotus oregonensis; assembly: GCA_019359885.1. Lineage (NCBI taxonomy): Eukaryota > Metazoa > Arthropoda > Insecta > Coleoptera > Curculionidae > Listronotus > Listronotus oregonensis. Next base: position 62,554 of record JAHBCN010004120.1, on the reverse strand, counting down.
TTTGATTCAACCAACAATGCTTGCTGCTAACGAGCTTCTTGACAGTGTTGACACACGAAACATGCTTTATTATGCAAGAACTTGCTAAAAAATTACATTTTAATCTAATAATTTGGGATCTTTTTTAATACGTCCTCACACTTTTACGTCTGAAATATAATGGGGAAAATAAAAAGCCGCTTTCAACAGAACTAACCATGACCGACTAGAACTTAGAGCTTTTGAATTTCTCTAAATTATTTTTAGAAGTTATAAACAAAATTTTAACAACGTATTAGAAAAAACCCACACTTAAAAAAATTTATAACTTCTACCATATCAAAAATTATAAAAATTTTGTTAATAACTTCTATGTAGGGATAATTTCGACAAATTCAAAAGCCTAAGTTATAGTCGGTCATGGTTAGTTCTGGTTAGCAAAGCGGCTTTTTTATTTTCCCAATTATATATCAGACGTATAAATGCGGAAACGTATTCGAAAAGACCCATGATTTGCTTTTTATTATTAAAAAAGCCTACTTTTCAAATTACGCGCCAAGTCCCTGCATAATGTTGAATAAAGCATGTTTCATGTGTCAACAGTGTCAACAAGCTCGTCAGCGGGGTATCGCTAGACGCAAGTTGACTTTATAGTTTAGTAAGTTAAGTTTAAAAAAATGCCTTTTGCGGGTTAATTTTAAGGTAAAGAAAAATAAATAATATACGTCTAGGTAAAATACACAACTTATTTAATGAGGTTTTACTTTGGTTTATGTAAAAAAAGCATTATTTCAATCAAAGACTCACATATATGTATGACAACATAGCAAATTTATCCAAGTGAACAAATATTCCTAAATAAACTGTGGTCTAAAATTTGTGAGAGACTGCATAAATACCCAAGGAAATATGAATTTGTTTATCAAATATTCAACACACGTCGTTTCCTAAAGAAACCGCGATTTGGCTGCGCCGGAAATCGTAAACCATATTTGATATTTTCAAATGTTTTTGTAATCCTTTGATTGATATTAGAATATTTACTTAAGTTTTATTGATTATAAAATACGCAGTAAAAATAAACATAAATATTACAGGTACAGTACATTCCACAATAATTCGTTGATTTTTCGTTTTACCTCCTACTTTAGTTGTAAAACTCAATAAACTTTGGGTAACCGCATGTAGGTACGCACTTAAAATTTCCTTTGTTTATTATTGTACCTACTTTTTGGTATATTATGTAGGTTAAAGGCAAATTGTAGGTGTTCAATATAAAGCAGAGTCTTTTCATCTTATTTCATCAGTCGTTTGGAGTTTGTTAAGGTATTTTCGTGTGTGTTATTGAGCATCCAAAATAACTAACCTAAACTATTGATATTAGTAGGTAATCAGGACCTGTACCCTTTCAAAAGGTGCGGTGCCTACACAATAGATATTTGACAGGCAACTTATTTATGGCTGGGTTTTCCACTGAGGGTTGTCGTTTAAATTTTATTGCGGTCGAGAAATCAACGAGTTATTGTGAAATGTACCATAGAAAGAATGGTAAAATCTAAACGTCTCGTCTCGTCTGTTGACTAAAGCCGAATTTCCTTTAATCATCAGGCTGGCTTACGGCAAAACTGGTAAAATTAGTATAAATGCAAAGTAACCAGCTTAAAGCTCTCTATTATCCGATAATTTTGCCATAAATATTAACATTTTTAAGACAAAGCTGTTAACAAGTTAACCCAAGAGCTAACCATTGTGCTTCAAAATGAGATGGATCACTTTAATTATTATTCTATAGCGTTTTAGTCTTGCATTATAAAGTGCATTTTACCTTAAAGAGCCAAATTGTCTATTATAAGATCTATTAAGTAATTTAAATTAATCCTACTTCCCTTAAACCTTACTAGTATTTAAGACAAAAGAGGTATTAACAAATTTAATTGTTTAAATACGTTTATTTTTACCTCATTACGTTACTAGCTATTTAACAAAAAGGGGTATTTATTAATAGGGAGCATTTTAATAATAAATTAACCATTAATAAGGGTCATTAATGAATGATTTTGTACACGTTAATAATACTCAAGTATGTTTACCACGTTTTGTCGTACGTTAAGTGCAACATTTACACAAACTATAAAAATCAGAAGATGCTTTAACGACATTCTATTTCCTGAATCGTGAAAGTGTTCTTACATAAATCAAAGTGAAATAAAAACCATTTGTAACTCCTTAAGACAGTCGGAGCTTCCCGAAAGCCTATCAGTAATTAAATCAGTGCAACATTAAAAAATGCCGATAAATTTCATTCAATACAGGAAATGCGACAACAAACCGTAACTAATAAGTTCTATAAAAAATAATCCATTTCTGCAAATGTTATAAGGCAGTCTCTAAGTAAAAATAAATGCATAGATTACCAAAGCAAGACGATATTACTATTATTAATGTCTGACACTGCAATCTTAAATAAATCGCTCTTTGTTCTTCGTAATAATTATTAAGGTAGAGATGGTTGAAAGAAATCGATTCTAGATCGACCAAGTTTAAGAAGGTAAAAGTAAATCAATTTATACCTTAAGTAACAAAGAAATGTAAACACCCACTATTTATAAATCTTATTCTCATAATATTTTGCAAGTAAACAATGATTACATTTTAGGCCTTATTTACGCCTTATCTTCTCAGTTTTTTACACTCTTTTTGGACCTGTCTAATTTAATTTTTCAAAATTTTTACCAACCATAACGGTTTAATATTTAAAGATTTATTTTTAAAGTGCTATATTTTAACAGACAATATGCCTCGAATGCAAAAACAGGATCATATTTCTAATTTAAGAGGGGGCTGTATCCTAAAAATTTTCAAGATTAAATTCTAAATGAACCTTTATTATAAAATATTATTCTACGACGTTTAAAAAGTGGCTCACATAACGCAAAAAAATCATAAACAGAAAATTATTATCGGAATATCGACTTTTGACATATCGATCTGTGACCGTCCATCCCTATATTAAAAGGAAAGTAAAATAAAAGTTACACAATGCGTTATCTGTATATTTTATCATTATTGCAAATTAATGCATAATAGCGTTTCATAAATAAAAACAATCAAGTCTACCTAAGCTCATCAGCTGCATTATTAGAAAGTAACTCGGGGAATTAACGATGGGTTTTCGATTGGAAAAACTTTAATAACATTTTGAAATCAAAATTGCAGTTTAGTTAAGTTTGTGCCAAATATGTCAAAGATAATGTTAACGGGCAGATAGTAATCGACTTGTTGAAAGTAAATCGTCTAAACATAAATTATGAACCGTTTTTAGGTTTTAGAGAGGATCGATGTAACGATACATTCAGATTGTTATCTGCACATCGGATAGAGTAAGAAAATATATGTATGTCTAGATTTATTTATAGCCGTGTATTTAGGTGTAAATAGTCTTGTTAAAATGGAAATAAAAGTTTGTAAAGAAAGATCGTCGTTTTTAAATTGTAATATAGAAGTATATTACTTATGGCTACCAGAAATAAAAAGTGGTAGTATTTTTAAAATCTTATTTCCTGAGGTTAAAAAGAATATAGTTGTATAGAAATTCGTCTATCTGAACTTGAACTTGAAAATGTAACCGACCCATTATTTGTCAATTTTTTGCAAAATGCATTAATTAAATGTTATATTGTTTATAAAAACATATTATGCACTAACTTATTTACAAACAACATTTACATAAGAAAATATATTAATAAATGGGATACGATAAAATAAAAATGCTCAATCATACGTCGCCGCCGAGTGTGTGACGATTTTATGGAAATATTGGAAATTTCCGAACGTGTCTCAGAAAAATTGGAAATTTTGAAAATACTAAAGAAAAACAAAAAATAGGAATGCGTTTTAAACAATTAAAACAAAGATTTCTATATATTTCTTATACTTTTGTGCAGTACTAATTTCACTCTAGAAAAAGAATTTCCGGAAAAGTACGTATATTATTATGATTACGAACAATAAATCTCGATTTCAGGGATCAGCTGATTATTGCTTGTTGGCTATTGGTTGCTTTAGAAAAGTTTAATTGCACTTCCATGAAGACGGCATTGATGCTAAATACAATATTCCACAAGGTGTGGATGATATCGATGAAGATATGCCTCTTGATCAAGTTGCACAACTTGTGTCTCGTAGTCTTGTGAAATTACTTTTTTAGAAATTTTACTGTTTTCTTTGTGTTTTTAATACTTAAATTTTTATTTATATAGATGTATTTTTCGTTTTAACTTTTGGATGACAATTCCACTTATGTATAAATAACCCTATTTGAAATGTTAAAAATCGAAATTTGCTATCGGATAGAAGAGAAAAAGTTACTGGCTAAAAAAAAAGGTAAGTTTATGGTTCTATTAATCGTGTCGTCCATTGTTACCTCAGTAGCGAGTGTATTTTATATTGTTGATTAAATATTATTTTGCTTTTAACTTTGTTTTATTCGCTCGTTTCTCAAAATCACTCATGAATGTCCGGCCAAATCTGACCTTTTATGTTATTACCAATGATAACCATTCATTAAATGTTTAGTTTTTTAAGTTTTGCATTTTTTATTTCCATATTTCCAATATTTCCATATATTTCCAAACTTTCCTGATATATTCCCGGGAATATTTCAAAATATATTTCCGGAAATTTTCCATCACTAGAGACGAAAGAAAGAGTGCGGGGAGCGTGATGTGATGTGTCACCACAGCCAAAATCGTGTAGTCCACGAGGAAAAAGCCGAGGGCGAAAAGCTAATCATAAAATTAAGAAATGTATATTTAAATTATTTTAATTTTACTTTCAAAAAATTGAGAAATCTTGAGAATAAAAAACAGTAATAAATAAATAAAATTTATTTATTACAAATATACAAAATAATAAAATTTAGTTAAATAATTGACTAATTTAACCTTAATTAAAACTTTAATACATCCACAGTTCTTAAACTAACTAAATAAATTTTAATTTTCATTGAAATTGTTCTTACTTTTTTTTAAGTTTGATTATCAAAAAGATTACGCCTACAAAGTGATACGGGGATGGAAAAGCTTATTAGAGATTAAGGTATGCTTAGTAGAGTTTCTCACTAATGTAATAAACATTTCTCTCTATCTATTACTCTTTGGTGAAATTACTCAAATAGTTCATATTTAGTTCGAACCCACGTCTAAAATCAACACAAAGGATCCTGAGATCCCGTCAAAGGAATTCATTGGTTGGTTGCCTTAATCGATTTTAAATCCATCTAATCAGAGTTTATTCCATCGACTGTAACATAATTTAACTTTGGGGCCACGAAAATTTTTAAAAATTAAAAAATTATAAAAGTTTTAATGTTTGACACGGTACACGTGTTCAACCCAGTTTAAATTTCAAAGAACTCTTAATGTTACATGATTCTTTCTCTTGTGTAAAGTTTATTTAATGATGCTTTTTACACGTGTCTAAATAATGACCTCGTATTTTAGATCACTAATTTACAACATAAAGGCATGTCAGTAAAAATATATTATTTTCTTAAGCGTTTTATTCTGAGTCTTAATAATCCCTTTTACAAGATGCAATTTACTTAACATATGTAACACATATTTAGATAGCACAAGTAGTCGCTTAATTCTGTCATATTACCCTATTTTGAAAATTAGAGTTTATTTTGTGCCATGTAAAACAAGAATTTTACCCCAATTTATTGTAATAATATATGTTGCAATAAATTGGAGATAATAATAATTGGAGAAATTAAGCGCTTATTCATCAAACCGTTTTTAAACTACTACTACTAGAGAGTCCACTGGATTCCATCAAAGTGTTTTTATAAAATACTTGAGCAAAAAATATAAATAAATACGGAAGAGAAACACAACAATCAGCTGAGCATTGACAGTTGCAGAACAAAAAGCAAAGCGTTTTTAAACATTTCGTTTTAATTCGTTCCATCAGAACTTCTCATGACGTCATTTGACGTTCAGCGCATAAATTCAGCGTACTTTTTATCGATGGAATAAAGAACTTGCCCTAAAAGTTGTTCTAATTTATTGGTGCAATTTTAGTAACATTTTATGTCAAACTGGTTTTGCCAACCTTTGCCCAACTGAACATTTTAAAGTTGCTTTTTTGCCGATGCTTTGCCCTTTGCCGCCAGTAGTAAAGTTCGACAATTTTTGTCCAGGTTAAAATAACTATTACTGATTTGTTCCAAATAATAAAAAAACTTTAAATACAAATATTCTCGTACTGATAACCTTTTAACAAAACAACTTAGTGCGAAAATTGCTTTGTTTTAAAAAAATGCCTATATTCGGGTAATTTTACTATTAACTCATTGAACCTAAAGAATGGTTCTTGAACATTCTCAGAAAAGCCCGGCCAAAAAAATGTTTTATGGATTGTTTACTTAGGATATTTTATGGATTTTTTTGCTACCGTCCTGATTGGGAGATTTATGACTGGTTTTTTCTTGGTTTAAATATGATAAAATACACTTTAAAAATGTTATTTTTTTGTTTTTCTATTTCTTTAATTGTTAGTTTTTTTAATTTGTTATGAATAAAATTGACATTGTTGGTGGTTGTTAAACCTTAATATTGTTACAACTTATTAAGCTCAAACTTGTCCGTGTAAAAGGCACCGGATTTATAAAATATTAGTGAAATATATGGTCGCAATTTCTTGTAACAATAAATTGAGGTAAAGGGTTGTGTGTAAAACTCGCTTCATTCTTTGTGGTGTGTACAAAGACAAAAAAATAAACTAATACAATTTTAACGAAAGATTTGCTTAAAAATCTTTTGCAAATAGTAATGTGATCCCTAACTTAGGAAATGATATATGTATATTAATTCTGACTATTTAGACGATACCTGCTTATCTTTACTTTTAATAACTTTTTGTGAATATAGAAAAAGACCAACAAACCCTAATAAAAAACCTCATTGAAACAGAACTTTTGTTTCTGTAGGTATAAAAAATAATATATCTAACGTTACGAGGGTTTCAAAGCTACCCCTACTGCCAAACGTTGCTTTATGTTTAAAAAAAGACTGGCAAAATGTTGACACACATCACCTTATTTTCTCCTAACACCTCTTGTTGGGGTTTTAGTGTTTTTTTGCGAGTGCTCATTACGTTGAATACGTATATTTTGGAAGCCCGATGTTCCCATAAAGCCGAAAGGTAGGAGCGTATAACATAAAACGGTACATAGAAAATACTGCGGAAATTACCTCATGCAGGGGTGGAGAAACCTTTTTTGGAAGTTTTTTTTTTACCTAAAAGGTAAATATTAAAATTGGAATTCTTTGTTAGACAAATAATTCCAATTTTAATGTCTCACCTATTTATAATATCTTTTAATATCTGCGGATATACTTATCTAGTCTTTACTCGAATATTTTATAAAATGTTTTTTTGTTTTACATTCAAAAAATAAAAAGGCCAGAAAATGTAAATCCTTGTTTTTAATTTTAAGGGCAATTTGGCTATTAGAAAAAGAAATATTGTGTACCTTAAGATGTTAAAAAAGGCATATTTTCTTTACAATAATTTTAGAATTTTATAAAAAATTGATAATATAGTGTACCAACTAAAAATTAAATGGGTTTGCCACTTCTTTGAAAACAGCCTGTTGTAAAATATTTTCCCGTTAAAATTTCGTTGCATCAAGTCTCTTTCGTAAAAGGCTGTTTCTTTAAACCTTCTTAAGTTTTCGAGCTTTTAATTAAGTTCCATTATTATATTCTATTTTCAAAATGCCCATTCTCATAACAAAAGATCAAATTTCCATTGAACCGTCAGAAAACAGTCAGTAATCTGATTATCCGGCGCCTCTGAGCCACAAATAATTATTTTGTTTGTAGTTCAGCTTTTGCCAGCTTCGCTTTGCCCATTATGCATTAGACATAAAGCTACTGTTCTGCGAGAGAGCGCGTACAAGCAAATTACGTTGTTTCATTCATGTGAATAAGCAGCTTGTTTTTTTATTAATCCGGTGTTTTTTCTTTTTAATGTTCTCATTTCAGCCCGTTTATAATCTTCTTGTCGAGCACTTTAATGACTACAAAATGTGTGTAACAAATGTGCTGCCTTAACTGCAGTTGTTTAGTTATAAATCCCTTCCTGCACATAAAAGAGTAAAACTATAAACAGTCGGGTGGTTATTCAATTACTAACAACGTTTTATTCAAAAAAGATTATCCGAATTCGTTATAAATGGAGTCTAATTAACAAAATAAGGATGTAGAGATCGAACGCTGTTAGAACAACACCGATACGTCACGGTTTTATATTAGTTTGCCATATGAGACCGTGACGTATCGGTGTTGTTCTTACAGCGTTCGATCTCTACCACTGAGGGTTATCATTTAAATTTTATTGCGGTCGAGAAATAAACAAATTATTGTGGAATGTACCATAGTTACCTATTATGTGCGTTGAATTAAAGGTTCGACGGCTTCAAAAATTACGGCCACGTACAACATTTTTATTCCCGACCCAATTTCCCATTTAAAAACGTCTATAAATAATCTAATTTAAATTCAATTAGGCAAAGTAACCCTTTAAGCCCTTTGACGAATCTCGGTATCTTTTGTGCCGTAACGAAAACCGAGAATGCTTTCTCGCAACTTTGCACACGAGGTGAATAGACCGGAACTTTCGAAGTATAAGACGAGTGAGCGACCCCTCCGCCTTTCTACACGAATTGGTTTGACGAACTTTACGCTCTATAAGGTCACACAAGGATGCTTATTGTACTTTGACGAAAAGCATTCCGCATTACAATATTAGATATATTTATCCTATATAAAAATATTATAGTCTTCGCGATTTAAAATTTTTACTAAAACACATTCTAAAATGATTTTGTAACAGTAGATTAAAATTTTGGGAATGAACAGGACCAGAAAGCGTGTTTAAAAAACAAATAGCTTTTTGATGTATTTTTACCTGTACAATCTAAAAAAAATTATTTAAAAAAAAATACTGAATAAAAAAAGAAGGGATACAATATAAAATTGGCATTTTTTAATGGAAACCTTTATTTTCTTATTTATTGGTTTGTTTCTAAAAGCGTCAAATTTGTTTCGATGCCTTAAATTCATTTAATTTACACAGGGTATTTTGTTGAAAAAAAGTTTCTATTAATATATGCCACAAAATCCCTTGTTACGGAATCCTATAAATAGCGGAGAAATCAAGAGATGTGAGGAGATGGCTGATAGACTCTGAAGAGGTCAGATCTCTTGGATACCGGGTTCTGCCGTCGTCGGCGTTCCCAGGTTTAAGTTCGGGAAACTTAAGTTTAATTTTTATTTTGTTTTTTTTTTGTTTAGTAAAGTACTCTGGGTGAAGCTGAATTTATAGGATTCCTATTTTTTGTTATCGAGTAGATTGGGTCGCAAAGAGACTTTGGGCCTAGTTTACTGAACCTGGTGTTTCCTTTGGAGTTTTGGAGTGGTGTCCTGCTAGTGGTAAAGTATCTTCGGCCCCAGGACTTGGAAAGAAATCGTAAACTTCTGGTTTCAGGAACGAAACAGTTCTGCTGCCGCCTTGAAGCGTCAGGCGAGACGGGCGCTCTGTTTCCCCAGGAGTTTGGGAGTGGTAGAAGACAGGATCAGGTCGGCCAGCACCTTGGAAGTGGAGGACTCGTCGGCCTGGGGAAAGGAAGAACTCCAGGTTGGTTTTGAAGGAAGGCCGTGGAGGGCCGTGGTTGGAAGAGCTTCGGAAGAGAGCCCAGAGGGAAGAAGTAAGGACCTACCAAGGATTGGTAGCAGGCCAAGGTTGGCCTGGGGATTGGGAGCACTAGGAAGTGCTGGAAGAGAGAAGTTGGAAGGAGAGACCGAGGCCGTGGTCGGCCGTCGGTAATTTTAACAGGAACGGGTGTCAGAGGACACGGAGGAACCTTTGTCGAAGGTTGGAGAGTGGGCCGAGGTCGGCCGGAAGAGTGACAGCACCTGGAGGTGCTGAAGAGCCTTTTAGAGGTAGGAAGCCTAAGGCCGTGGACGGCCATCAGTTTATTCAGCCTATAGGCGTAGTAGAAGCTCTAGGGAGGCTTCCTACTGAATTACAACATCGGCCAACGCTGGCCTGAAGAGCTAGAGCACGTGGAGCTACGCTACGGAGAAGCTGCCCAAATACCATCGAGGCCGTGGACGGCCGGCAGTTTATTTTATTTTAAGGGAGATAGGAGGAGGTTACGAATACTTACCACCGAGATTTGTACTTGGCCCAGCCCGGCCTGAAGAATTAAGGCACCTAGGGGAGCGCTGCGAAGAAGACGTCCAGGAAATACCGAGGCCAGGGTCAGCCGTCGGTTCTTTGGTTCCCGGGGTTAAGGGAAGGTGTGGATAGGACGTTTCTTCGGGATTTACCCTTGGCCGAGGCTGGCCTGGAGATTTAGAGCACCTGGAGGTGCTCTACGAAGAAGGCGCCCAATAATAGTGTTTAAAACAGCAGGCCTAGGTGGCAGTAGGAAGATGGAAGGATATGAACATCAGAAAAAGGGACTAGGTGCCGCTACCATGCCCGGTGAAGCCGGCCTGGGTATGACTAGCGAGGAAGTCCAAAAGCTTCATCGGTTTCGGGGTGCAGGAGTCCAGCTTTCGCAATTTGAGCTAGTCGGTGCACGAAGAAGACCTCGGAGGCTCAGTGAGGGTGATTATCCTCTGAGTATCCGACAAGAAGAGCCATTACTGACCCCAAATGTCGTAGACAAACCGTATAGAGAACAAAATACCGGGTTTGACGGGACCGATGGAGACACCCTCCTTTTCAAAAAACAGGGTGTTTTGTGTGTTTTATTATTTTTTTCGGTATATTGTAAAATTATCGGGTAATTGAAATATTTTTATTTTCTACTTTAAATGTTTACAGTGTTTCTTAGAGTGCGTGATTTGGTTGGTGTAAATAAAAATTTTATTGTTTCACCAGTGGCGTACGCGTTGGTACTAGTATAATAATATTTTTCAAAATATAAGCACGCCACTGATATTTTTAAACTTGTAAATCTTTTTTGTAATCCATATTTAATACGTGGCATTTTAGTTGCAGCCAAGTTAAGGAGAAAAACGGCATTTCATTAAATGTGTAATAAAAAAACCAACAGAGCATATTAAGAAAAAACTCATAGTACGATTTTTCACTTTTAAAAGAGAAAGAGGAAGTAGAAGCTAATTTTGGCCATTTTTAGCATCGAATTCAGTTAAAACATGTTAATAATTATTGCTTATTAGGGTTCTTCATTTTATCAATTTATCCGTACATTTAAAATCAATTTATTTAACATTCATTAATAAAATACCATTTTTCTTGTAAACTAAGCAACTAAAAAAATACTAAAAAACATTTTATATCAGGTATGAAATAGGAAGTAACAAAAAGATTTACAAAATTAAAAATATCAGTAGTGCTTATATTGTTTAAAATAATATTATAGTAGTGCCTGCGCGCACGCCTCTGAGAAAGTGACCAAATGTTTATTTACACTAAAACATTGCTTTTTAATACACATATTTATTATCCGATAATAACAAAAAAAACGAAAAAAATCAACATCCTGTATTTAAGAAAGGAGACTTTTTCGACATATTAATAATAAAACTTAGAAATACCTTAAAAAGGTTAATTAAAGGAGAAATATAAAAAAGTACAATAAAGTACTGAAATCAAAACATCAAATTTTCTGTCTAGCCTTTTAACATACTGGTAATTAATTCTGTCGCGATTTTTTTACTAAAATGCATCAAAAACATTAGATGTTTTTAAAAACTAACCAATAACTAAGGTGTCTCATTATGAAAATGTTAATTTTATGTGACATCTCTTTTCTTTCAATTCAAATCAAATTTTTAGGTCTTCGTGGTTCTACGGGAACGAATGTCGAAGATGAATTTTTTTTACATTCTATTTAAATAGAAGGAAAGCTACAAATACGGCCCTCTTCATCCCTCGTTGGATGACCCTGTACTTTTGAACTGAAATTGAAAATTTTAGATCCTCTATTCATCTCAAAAAACACTAACTCTTAGTACAAAACAAAAAATGACTTCATTAGATACAAAAATTTTAATTTAATTACCAGTAAAATCCAAGAAAGTAAAAATTAGGATGTTTTAATTACAACCACTAATTCAGATTTATTATAGATCTCAATTTCATACTTTTCTTCAAATAAGCGTAACCATCGTCGTGAAAATATCAATTTAGAAGTCTAAATGTTTATGTAGCTATTCCTTTTTAATTAACGATTTAAGATTTACCAAAATTACTGCTTTTATTTTTGTACCCATAATACTACTACCCATCTTACTATTGTCATCTCGTCTTTTCTTAAGTATCGCCTGTCCGTCTGTGATTTATAAATGAGAAGACCAACCAAACTGACACATTTTTTAAAATTAATAACTAAGGTCTCTTAATACCGAACCGTCTTTTAAACATGACAGTCAAATAAGGGGCACAAAAACCCTTACTTAACTAAAAGATAGACCCTTTCCGGATATTTCACATAAATTTACGCGAATGTAGATAAAAAGTTTGTCGGAGCTGATGGGATTGACCTCAATTACACAACGTTTTTTAAAGGTTAAAATTTTAACTTCTGTCGCTTTTAAAAGTGTCATTAGTAAACTTCGGAAGCTTTACTAAGATAAAGCAGTATCTTTTTCCTAACTAGGAATACACAGAGAATACAATGGTAATCTAAATAAATCACTTTCTTTGTCACAAACACTGAGCACACTCAAAATCTAGAGTATGTTATTTGGATCAGATAAATGTTCTTATGTATACAGATCGCTTAGTAAAGGCAACCTAAATGGATACAAGTTTCTTAGTAAGAAATTCTAATACCTTCTTTTGCCAGTATAGTATTTTTTCAGATATAAGAAAATGACTAGATATATCGATTATCTCCGACTGCAATAAAAATCCTCGAAAGTCATTCTTTATGGCCATGCCAACAGAGGTGAGAATAGTTCAGGTCCGCACTTAACCCTATACGTTTAGATATAACCTGGGGAAAATAGAACATCATGAATACTTATATATTATTCCAGTCAGGTAGAAATACGACCCTGTACGGTCGGGTGCGATAATTAGGTCAACCTACCCTAATAGTACCATAAATTGCTAATTTCGAGGGTTTTTACTGCACTCAGAAACAGTCGAGACTTTTAGTCATTTCCTTATATCTTGAAAATACTATACTTGTTGAATGAATGCGTTGCAGTTTATAATTTGACAATCTGGCAACGTAAACAAGTGTAACGTCTCTGGAACCATTGGTTAAATAAAAAACGAGTGAACGGCATCCAAGTCGTTGGTTACATATAGATTTAAATTTTCTTGAGTTAGCCATTTCAGGCAATCGGTAAGTTCATTTTTGGTAAGTATTTATAGAAATTATGGGAATTGTGTTTTTAAAACTATTTATTTCAATTTAATCATATTAAATGATTTCGAAACAACTAGGTACAGCCAACGCAAACCTATCGTAGACGTAAAACGCAGACTGTAAGCTCTCCTGCAAATGGTAAAAAAAAGTCTACAATAAAAGATAATTATTTCAATAGTTGATTAAATATATTACAAAAACCGGAAAAAATATATTGACCTCCAAATTGCAAATTTTTAATTAAACTTTTAAAACTATTCGCCTCAAGCAAATGATAGTTTTATAATTTGAAACTCTCATGGTACATTTACACATTCCGGAAATGCTCAAAAGAACAAATGCGCAGACCTGGCCGGCGGCCTGCACAGTCCAGTAATAGTGACCATACACGCTACGGTCACCGTAAGGCTCTACCTGTTCAGGTGTGCCTGCGCAGGTACGCGGGAGCGTGGACAGACATGTGAAGTGTTTTTAACTGCGCAGGCGACTGAGGTAAGATTGAAAATTAACTCTTTGAAGTGCAGCGCCTGGGCAGATTTTAAGATTTATGTAAGGTCGATAAATGCCCGTGCGTCGTCGTCTGTAATCGAGACCAAATCGAAACGAACTAAAGACCTTTCGGGTCAGCATTACCAATATTTAATTTTAGCTCCTGTCGTAGAGGAAGCTGCGATCCCGTTAAAACCCGTCAATGTGTGACTCTTATGAATGTTGAGCATTAAATATTTATTTGTAATAAGAAAATTCATAATAAGTCTTTGTTTAAATGAATGTGTAATTGAAAGTTAAGGTTTAAATATTTATTGAAAGAGCCGTTGTTTAATTATTCATAAAAATTAAAAAAATATTAATATGTTTAAGTTATTATTACAAGTAGAAATACTACCTACGGATATTGTGAATTTTTTATCCCGTCAAAAAATCCGTTAACCATTAAAGACAATTTTTTCCCGCTGCCAACATCGCTAACCCGTCAGATTTGACGGGAAACTTGTTAAGTTGGCGACGCTATTACCATCATACCAGATCATCTCATACACGCTACGACATGCGGCTAACCTGCGCAGGTCGACCTCCCAGATAGATTGTAAAGTGTATGGTCGACATAGACAAAAAATGTACACACACACACACACACACACACTCCTACAAACACCGATAATCCGTAAGACCAGGCATGCGCAGTTTTTTCTCAAAATATTTCTGCAATGTGTCTGGCTAGCACAAAATATAATATAACATAATAAAAACATTTCAAAATGATATTAAGAGGTAATTTAAATTTAAAATAAACTCTTTACTTCTACTAAATGGCAAAAACGCTTTTTAAATGGTGGGCGTCAATCGGATTATTCATTTACAAAAATGTGTTATTGATATCCGGATTTTAAACAGATCGATGCGGTCTGGCAAAGTAATTAAGGCGATAAAAACATAATTGACTAGCCAAGTTTCGAGTCAAGGTCAGATTACTTAATTGTTTTAAAAGGCAAATAATTGACTTAAACATATCAATAATTCAACTACCTAAAAATTATTTATTCTTAATCTTACAGTTTATAAAATTTTATTAAACTAATAAATGATTTTAATGTTTTTTTTGTAATTATAGAAAGAAAAGAAAAACCATGCATATGTAACAATAAAAAGAATAATATATTTAATTATAAAATAAATATTCGGTGGTAGCTCTTCTGCTTAAGTTAGGCCGTAAAATTCTATTAGCACCAAAAATATTACCTAACCATTCGGAATATTTTTTTATAAGCTTGTTTCTTTTATTTTAAAAACAGAAATTGAAAGAAACACTTTCTCATGATGTAAAAGAAAACAATTTTCTTAGGATTCAAAAAGAATTAACTATGTAAACGAAATAAAAATTAAAAAAACAAGTGGAATGATAAAAATCGACATCCAGACTAAACAAAAATATTTCTGTACACCTATTCGTATTTGCTTTTAAATTTAAAATGCTTTCAAAAGGTTTTTTAGATCTAAAAAAAGTATTTTCAGAAAAAAAATTAGGCCAAGTTTTCAGCGGAAAATTTAAAAAGCATATCTTTTTCCTTCTCAACATTCTGATCTTTCATCCCCTTTTGAAAATAAAAATCTGTATTTTTCTGCTTCGACAATCAAACAATTTTAGTTTGTCTGTTTGGGGTAAAATTATTTTCTACCTCAAAAACCCAGTAATCTGATATTAAATTTTTACTTAATAAAATATTTTTAGCAGCAAAAATTTTTAAAATTAGATTAAAGGAAGTGTAAAATTTCAACCCGTACTAATTCAATAGATGATATTAGATAGATCTCGACAAATTGCAAAACGCTGGAGATTTTAGGCTGTATAATCAATTAACAAGTTAAGTTGTCAATTTATATTCCTCGCCATGAGGAAAGTCATAAAAATATAATATAATAAATAAAATTCACGGTTTCTAGATCACAAAAAAACTTTGTTATCCATTTTCGTCTGTCTGTTAACGCCTTAACTCTTGAACTAAATAGAATATAAATTAATTTTAAATTTGGTAGAAAATGGAAAATTAGTAATTAAAATATTTATTAAGATCAAAGTTTGTATTGGTGAGGGAAGTTTTGGGAAGACAACTCTTCGATATTTTTTAATTTGTTGCATTAAAGAAAGGTTTTATGAAGAAATTATTAACTTGCGTAAACCGGGTTTGGGTTTTTAACTTTAAGTTAGGTATAGCCTAAACATATCAGAATTTTTATTTAAAAAAATATTCTTATGTTTTTATAACATATTTAAAATTCACTAAAACTACAAAGCTAAAAGCCACATTTGGTAGTACTATTAGGTATTAAAATAAGTTATAAGCAAGGAAAATTCTAAATAATATTTTTTTAAAGTTATTTAGCATCTATAAAAATCTAGCGACCATTAAAAATCATATTAACAAAAACTACAGTTTAAATTTACTTTTCGTGCTCCCGCTTGAACTCAATAACTTCAAAGCTCAGCAATAGCAGAGAACAGATAAAATAAATAAAAGAAAATGAAGACTATCTAAACAAAACAACATTTTTAGCGCAATTCTTTTTCCTCAGAAATCGTCATTCTTAGAAATATTTCTTTGTGCTTGCAACTTTATTTACCGAACGAGGAAAATCGATATTGTTTTAAATACGATGCGGTTTTTAATATTTGGTATAGTGACTAGGTTTAAAAAGCTGCTTCAAGTGGCTTTAAAAGAGTTAAAAAAAACCTATTATACCACATTTAAAGTGGATTTTTCATTAGGGGGAAAGAAAATCTTATACATAACTCCTCGCCCACCTAATATAATAATAAACCAACGCAAATAACACAGGGAAAGTTGCGTGGCTTCTTTTGGTAAAATATGTGTCAATATCAAAGAACAATATCTGTAGGTGTATTGGAAGAGTTTTAAATTTTAATTCATTAAAGTACCTACATTTTTAAAAAGATACAAAGCTTCTTTTATATTTCACAACAAAAAATTAAAAAAAAAACATAAATAAGGATTCTTAGCTTTAATGTACTTAATAAGATGTCTTTAAAATTTTAATATTCATATGAGATACGTAACGTTTCACCAAGGTTTTAAATTGATAATTTACCGGTTATATTACTACATTAAAACCAAAGAAGGAAATACCTTAAATCAATAATAAAATTTGCCATTTCTATAAATTTACGTATATTTATCAATTTATTATTTATTAATCACTGTTGCCAATGCAATCTTGTGTAAATCAATAAATTGGTCAAAAATATTTGCTTTTTGCTATACAGAAAAGTTTTTTTAAATAAGTTACAAAACTATACAAACTAGGAGAAATTATAAATAAATAATGGCTTTAAAAATAAAAAGGATTTCCTGGTCTGGGCAATTTTCGCATTAAAGAAACCAAAGCTTTCACACCGTTCAAATCGCAAGAAACTATATTGAATAACTGCAAGAAAATCCAATTTTCTTTAAGACCGAATATTCCATGTTTACCCTAAATAACATGGAAGCTTAAAATATTTCTCAATATTCTACTACTATGTCTAATTAAGCCGAACAGCATTAATACTTTCTATTTAAAATAACTTAATTTTTATACTTGTTTTTACTATTTTTCTGTAATATTAATACAAGTACTTTTTGGTTTATATGCACTTGGTTAAAAACAAAAATAATTTTATAAGTGGTCCGTAGCCGATTCCATATTTGCTTCGAGGGTCCGCATTTAACAAAATGTTGGAAACAACTGGATTGATACGATAAAAGCAAAAACAGTACGTATAAAATAAGTAGAATAAACATTTTGGAAAACAGATACTAAAAATGCTTGCATTAGTAATACAAATAACATGTAAATTCTGCTCCACCAATAAACATTGCATTTTTTGTAATAAAATATAGAATTTATTATTACAAAGTAAATTTAAAGAAAATACTAGATAAAACACTTTCAACTAATTGTGAATGCCTACATAATATTTTTCTAGATATCCTACATATAAATACAATAACTTATCTAAGTGACTAAAGGCGGTCCCTAACAAATATCTAATTTTATTTTAAATAAATAACTTTAGTTTCATCAAAATCCATTCGTAAAAGTTAAACAATTAAACTTATAAAGTGGGTAATAAAAATTCAAAAAGAAAGATAAATTTAGGAATTTTACTATTATCTAATAATAGATTTTAAAAAATTAACTGTTGACTGAAAACTTAAAAGTTTTTCATCTTTATAATTGATAAATTATTTAAATAAATTAATAAAAAATATAAAGAGACAAGCATTTTTGTTAGTTTTTTAATATCGGAAGGCAATAAAAAAAATATTACTCGGTATGCCAGGGCAGATACAGGTCATTTCTGGACATTGAAAGCCATTTATTTTTGGCATACTTTTTATTCAGCCTGGAAATCAATTTGTATATCCACGACATACCGGGCACCATTCATTTCGTTTAATAACTTTGGAATACGCTGAACTTTATTCGCAATATATAGACTTCTGAAATGAAAACCTGTGTATCTTTTATACTTCGTGCCTTTATTTATTTCAGTCCATGCAATTAAAAGCCAAAACTAGGTATACAAAAAAAACTATGCATATCTAAAGCCAAAGCAAATTGGGAACATCAATGATTACTTTTTTTAATTCTACCTTGTTTCTGACTGTTTATTAAGCTTAGTAAAAATAAATTAGGTTCTGGATTAATTGCTCTGGCACAGAAATCTAGACTTTTATAACAAATATTTGGAATCACAAGTTAAAAAATATTTATAAAGAGCTACAAAGGTTTAACATTTATAGAAAACAACGATGCAATCATAAGACAAATATTTTCAACTTTTTCATTCCGTATTTTATTATTTGCAATAAAAAAAAGTGGGAAACAAGTTTATCCTTTAAAGAGTGCTAGAAAATCAAGTTAGTAGTTTTAAAAGGGGGAGTTAGTGAATGGATGGGTGACCGCCAGTGCACACCAAAGGACGTTGGGTGTGGTTCCAAATTTACATTAAGCTGTAGGCCCCGTTGGGATGACTAACCACACGTTAATGGGGGTATAGTTCAGAAATAATAGTTGTTTGTATAACAGTATTGGTGGCTGTACCGCGTTGTTTAAAAGATTCCATGTAATGCAATATCTGCATGGATTTAGGCTTCATACAAGACTTCGTGGGCTAAAAGATAAAAAAGTAACATTTTTCTCCACATGTTCCTTTTTTTTTTTTTATTTTTATATATAATATATATATATATATATATATATATATATATATATATATATATATATATATATATATATATATATATATATATTATATATATTATATAATATATTATATATATATTATATTATTATATATAATATATATATATATATATATATATATATAATATTATATATTATATAATATATATATAATATATATAAAAGTAAACTACAACCATTTTTGTGTTATTTAATTACACTAAAGGACCAATTCAGAAAAATTTCGAATTAATAAGAATGTAATAAAAAAGTAGATCTTGTAAATCCTATTCTGCGTGCTAATTTATTTTAATAACTATAGAAATAAAACTCCCTCGGGATAATCTTAAGTTCTCTAAAAGCTTTGCAAGTCCAACGATGCGGATATTTATGCCACAGACAACGACAAACTTGCAAATATTTGCATTTGGAAAATATTTTCCAATTCCATTTCCTTCCTTTATAGAGCGGGCTTACTTAAGAGAGTTGGTATTTATTAGGTGTACACAAATTTTAGCTATACAATGAAATTTACTGTGGTATTTACTAATTTGACAATAAAAGATTTGAAATGGCTTAAGAAATTTCTAGTTTTTTTTTAACTATTAATTTTTCTTCATTGAGTTTTTTTTGCTTATTTTGGTTAGTGTTTTTTACTGCTTTTTTGTTACCCACGTCAGTCTTTCTGTCAAAAATTACCTCAGCGTTTATTTCTCTCCAAAAGAGAGTATTATTATTAAACAGTTAAACTGGAACCTCAGCATCATTCCCACTTACGCTCGGTCAGCGGTTTTATGTGAATACATATATTTCGTGGTTTTTTGGACCAATAAATCCAGCTTACCGAAACCTACGGGTTCAATTAATAAACCTAATTAGGCCCTAAAATGGACTTTTGTCGTTTTTTCCGTCGACTCTTTACTTGTCAAACTTAACCCTTTTTTAACTTTCATTTAAGAGAATAAAAATGTCCAAACCCGAGCCTCCGGTTACCGGAAAATTCCTAAAACTGTTTCCGAATTGCTCCGAAACAAAGTCGAAAGTTTCTGATATTAATTCCGGCGAAAAACTTTTGACGGGTATTATTCGACCCCACTTGCGGTGGATCCGCGAATCTAAAATGACAAAGTTGTGAATTTTCAAACGGAAACTTCATGTTATATGTTTTAAAATTCAAATATAAAATATAAGGGGTAACTTAAATATAATTTATACATGTTGTCCATTTACGAATACTCTTTATGGAAATATGCGATTATTTTTTTTTATCTCTTATATAGACACATTTTTTTAAGCTTTTGTTCCCTTGTCACATAAACATCTAATATTTTTGAAAATACTATATAAAAAGTAACAGGACATTATATTCAATTTAATACTAATTTTTATTGTTATCTATATCATACTATTACTCCAAATTTACGATTTTACCTAAAGAAAAATTTTTAACTATGTTCTTAAAACATCTATTAATACTTGGTATATTTAAGTGCTTCAAAAAATTGTTTTATTACAGATTTCATATAAAAATTCTGGTAATTATGTAACATAAAAAACAATAATATTTGTAAACCTATTTAATTTTCACTAAAAGGCATCAAGTTTTATTAAGTACCAAACATAAGTTTTTAGGGATTAGTTTCTAAAGGGGGTCTTAAGCCAAAATTTTATGCAAAAATTCAACATAAGATCAAACCGTAAAAATGATTTTATTACATTTACGGACTTTTTTCATTTAAATTTATTCTGTGTAAATTTATGCAACAGACGAAGAATAAAACGATAAAGTTGTAAATATTTATTTTCCAACCGCTAAAGGAAGATATTTTCTTTTACATCGTTCTTGGTAAATATTTATAAATGTTTGTAACAGTCCAAAACCCGTAATAAAAGACTTTTGTAATTTTAACTTTCAGGTTATTATCTTTACTAAAACCTTCTTAAAGACCATACTCAATTATTCATACAATTAAATTAGGTAAAAAAATATATTTGCATCTTAAGAAAACCTATAAATAAAATGTCCGCGAATATACAGGAATTATGCAAACATTCAATCAATTTTATTATACACCAGCACCAGTATAAAATTGGCAGGAAGCGGAGTGTATGGTGGGGGACAGCTCAATCGATTGCAGCGGTCGCTGTGGTCAAATTTATGTTAAATCATGCTTGATTTAAATGTAAATAATAAGATAAAAATATTATCCAATATATAATGAAAAAAAAAAATAAGACGAAGTTAAAAACGAAACAATAAATGTGCCTTGTTAAAACAATGTTAATTTTATATCATATCTGTTTTGTTTTAATTCAAATTATTTTCTTAAGAATTGTCTCAGAGATTCTACCTAAAAAAAAATAACCAAAATTGCTGTTTCTCTTTTTTTTTTAATATGATCCTGGTTAATCCTGGTCAGTAAAGAAATTGTTTTAAAAGTCTAAATTAATCAATACTTTATCTGACTGTTTTTTAATGCTATCCTTAGTACTAAATCAGATTTGTATTCTTTTTTAAGTGATAAAATCAACATTTTACGACCTTTAGCTTTTATTAAAAAAAAGGTAAAATCCAATCCAAATCCAATTCAGGCCTTTTTCTATTTAAAATAAAAATTCGGGAGCATCGAATACAATCACGAATAATGAAAAATCGTCTTTAATTAAATTATGGAAGCTTTAGAATCCGCTCTGGGCTGCAAACAATCGCAAATGCTTCTTTTCTCCTTTAATTGGTTACTTCGGGAAAAATAAAAGCGTGAAAACTACCAGATTTAATTAACTTGAAAGTTTTCTTGGGTAAATTGAGTAACAGTTCTTTATTTTTGTCAAAGCCGTATCACAAAACGTCAATATCACAAGTTTAATAGTCATAAATATCGGAAAATCAACCGAAAACTCGACAGGACTGACAGGAGGATGAATTTTGGTTCCTATTAAGGTAGTTTACTCGCAAAACGGCTTTACTTAAGAATTAAATGAAATTAAAATATAGGGTTAATAAAAGTGTCTTTTAATTAATTGAAAAAAAAACGAAATTTTTTTCTCGCCTGTGAAGCGAGATATTAAACAAATTTTGGCGACATACCGCGTTGAAAATTGTTAGGACAGTAAGTTAATCTACCAGTTTATTTTGGCGAGAAGCGGTAATTTAGGGGAAGGTGTTATGACGTCAGTATCTACGTCATTACTTTGTACCCAGTATTCACCGCTATCGCCACTAGTCGGGAGATGCATTACTAATTTTTATTTTTAGTTATTTAATGGTTATGTCAAGGGTCAAATTAAAATAATGAAGGATTCGCGGCTTCCCTTTTGTTTTGGTTTTTGTAAAGTTTTTTTACTATGGTTTAACAACTATTTGGATTGCAGATTTTTCGATTTGTTAGTTAATTCCCAAATGGATGAATTAGTGCAATTATATTTAAATTATAGAGGAAAATATTTACTTGCTACAGTTGACTTGGAAACAGCTAATATCTTATTGAATTGAAAATTTGGTTTATATCTTATCTTTTTGATTTATTTCTTGACTCTCCAAAGACCTTACATTTGGACTTAAACTAAAAAGTGTATTAAACAATTAGTATGTAAACCGTTTTTTTATGGTGGCGAAAAGAACTGCTATCAACCAGTAGTTAAAAACGGTATGTCGCGAAAAAATCCTTATTAACAATCAAATTCTGCATAATTGTTGATATCTGTCATGTACGAAAGCCATGCATTTATTTCGGAATATCTCGAAAACGGTTCTTACGATATATTTTTTTTAAATATCGTAAGAGTATTTAAAAAAATCCAGAATTTTTTAACCGTTTTGCTAAAAAGATTTTGATTTTTGGAAGTTGACTAGGTCTGTTTGGTATTAAAAAATAGTGTACACTATTTTATTTTTTTTACGTAATCGCCCTTATGGAAGGTGTATTTTAGAACTAGGTGGGTCCAAAAAGTGTAAAATAGTGTAAAATATTACTGAATAACGAACAGACCTCATGTGTTGGGAATATACTCTCCTACAAACATAAAATTTTCGAATTTTGGTAAAGCGTATTTGAACTTATTTGAAACAGCGCTAAATTTGTGGTTCATTTAAAATAGTGCATCACGAATTAAAGTAAAATAGAAAAAAATAAAATGATCCGTCCTAGTACTAACCTCCGCCAGTTCAACAATCAATTTTTGTTAGAGAGAGATGGGCAAGTTTGGCGCAGATGGCATAAAAGAGAGGAAGATAAAAGATGTCCATCCGAGATTGGAGCTTTAAATTGTGGATGAGCCAGGCTACTTACTATTAGGCGATAATTTTATATATGACTGTCGCCAATGAGCTACCTTAAAATAAAGTTAGGTACATTTAAATCATCATAAGACTATTTGCTGTCTAACATGACATTAAGATCATTAAGTTAAATGACTCCTGACACATTTTACTATTAAAAATAATAATTGAAAGGACTTTTTTGTGTATAAAGTTTTTTCTTAATGTAACCAAGATTATTTTGTGTATGAAAGTATTTTTCTAAAATTGTTTAATTTTCTAACATTATTTTAAAAGAACCTTTTAAGGTAGACTCTGCTTAAAGCTTCAAACGCATTGTCAAATTAAATTCTAATAGCTTGTAGACAGATGGATAAGAATCTAAAATTTTGATATCATTTTAATAACCGTTATCATATTATTCAATTTATTTAATATACGAAAATAAAATTTTAAAGATCTAAATCTAAGTATCGCATGTAGGACCGTATTTCAATAGATCGATTTTGAAACTTCAAACGCGTTAATTTCGAAACTATGTTTTCAATGTCGGTGAGCATAATTTCTCCAAAACGGCTTGACTTATTGGGTTTAAAATTTTACACAATCTTTTAAGATATATTCTCCAGGTATAAATCGAAGGAATAAGATTTCTGAATATTATTTCGATTTTTTTTAACCAGTTGCAGTTGGAAATTTCTTCGAAAATCGTATTTTTTTTTTGACAAGCCGTCATTTTGTCAAAAATCAAAATTTTGACTATTTCTTTAATTAATACCCATTTGTTCGTTAAATACATTTTCATGAATTGTCTATTTTAAATAACCCAAACCAAAAATATCTTGCTCACCACCGGACACCTTTTTTTTTAAAGAATCTCCTGGAGATCGTCTAGCGAGGCAATACAACTGCGTATTCTTCAAAACGAACAATGGGGTTTTAAAGCTTAAGAAATTTGCTACATGTACATGGATTTCTTACATTTGTTAAATAGAATGCCTCTTTATAAAAAAATCGTAAAAAAACACGCCTGTTCAAGTTTCCAACTATGTATAATCCCTTAAATGACTTAATTTCAATCCCTATATAAGAATATAATATTTAAAACGAACGATATAAAACATTTCCCAAAGTGATGATTAAGCAACAAGAATCAAAAATTTTCTATCCAATTTCCTAAATTGCCACTTTCGAAACTGAAGTGATACGCGAAAAATACACAAACAAGAAAAACTGACTGACACATTAGCATATTCAACAACCAGAGGAAGTTCGCTGTTACTCTTATTTATAAACAACAGACAGCCGAGTTTTTTTCCTTCGTATTTTAACACGCAGTACTTAAAATTCAGGTCATACCTCGGAATGACAAACTTAACGAGAAAACGGTTCATTTGAATTTCAGATGGGCATCGACTAAATAAATATTGTAATTTTTGCCTGATAGACTATGCCCGAGGACACGCTATTTTGTTACGAAAAGCTGTGTTTTTCGATTTGAGTAATAGCTATTGATGGTTAGAAAGACGCGGATTAAGTGAGAGACATATATTAATATAATTAGTGACATGAAACAGTAGTATTTAATTGTTTTACAATAAGCACATGATGTGAATGTATATTATGACCAGATGTATGTTATAAATCGAATTTATAAAATCTGAAGTTTTGTTACTTTACAGATGATATCAACAAATCAATTTTAAAAGCGGTCATAGACATAAATATCAGTCAAATATAAAACTACTATTGGCAGGGAGCGGAGTGTAAGGTGGGGATAGTTGAATCGATTACAGCGCTCACTGTGATCAAATTTTTGTAAAAGCATGCTTGATTTAAAAGTAAACAATTAAATAAAAATATTAAAAATGGTGCATTATAGTTGTTGTGTAATTAAATGTAAGAATACTGGCAAAAACAGAAATTTAGAAAAAAGGAAAAAATGGATAAATGTAAGCAGACAAAGATGGTGAATTCTAATTTCCCGCTTATCCGAACGACTTTGGGGTTTCGGGCTTAGTCGAACAACTTTTAAATTTGACGTAACAAGTTTTTTTAATGATTTGCGAGTTTAAAAAAAAAAGGTTATTTTTTAATAGACTAAGTACTCAAAGAGTGTCTGTTTAGTCTTCTATGGCTGTGAATAGGGAAAATGGTTATATAGCCTTTAAGTAAGTAAAGTTTATACAAGTGTTAAGTATACTGAAAAAGCCCCAAACTCATAAGTTTGTCGAGTGATTTTTTACTTATGTCGGAACCCACTAGTTTTTGAGTAATGACGCCCCACAGACATAACCTCAAAATGGCATAAAGTTATTCCGTCATTTGTTATGTTATCCAACAGTCATTTACAGTGCTAACCATGTTTATATACAGGGTGTCCCAGAATATGTGGGCAATCTCTCGGAATCTAATAGAAAATATTAACGTACAATTAGAAAACACCCTGTATAATTTAAAAAAAAATTACCATGATATTTTATTTCTCATAAACAGTTGATTTTATTGACGTCATTTAATTATTTTTTTTAGTTTAAGGTTAAAGCTATCCAAAAATAATATTG
This sequence comes from Listronotus oregonensis, assembly GCA_019359885.1. Classification (NCBI taxonomy): domain Eukaryota; kingdom Metazoa; phylum Arthropoda; class Insecta; order Coleoptera; family Curculionidae; genus Listronotus; species Listronotus oregonensis. The sequence goes on along the minus strand of JAHBCN010004120.1, from coordinate 36,585 downwards.
TTAAGCCTTTATCATACAGGTTGTTGAAAAAAATGCTATTATTGTGTCAGAGCTAGTCCGTCCCTGGCAAACTAAATATGCCAAATATGATTTAATGGGTTTATTTTAAGAAGACTTATCTATTAACTAGCATATTTAAAAAATATTAAATTACGCCTAGTATTTTAAAAGTTATTTGAACAAAACCGATTTCCAGAGGCGTCCGTTATGTACCTGTATCTCCACAGGGGAGGGTCATAGGAAAAAAGTTTATGGGAACTTGTCATAATATTTTTAGGTTTTCTATTAGATTCCGAGAGATTGCCCGCATATTCTGGGACACCCTGTATATTTATTTACGAAAAATAAATACATTTTATAAATAATCTTAAACCTCTCTCACGGCTTTTAAGCATGATTTACGCAGCCGTCAGATGTCGTTTTCATCGCGCACCTTGCCGTATAAGCCATTAAGAATTAGTTGTCATGAAGAAATTCAGTAAAAATTTACACGAAAAGAGATTATGGCCTAAGCTATAAGCAAATATTTAGTTGTTTTGTCTTTAAATCAAAGCACTTCTGAAATTGTAGTACATAAAATTATTTAAGTTTTTAGGGTTTTTTCTATTTAGAAAGTGACTTAGATCCTATTATCTAGAATTTAATGATATATTAAACATAAATAACTTAGTCAACAGCAATAAAAATTAAATTGTTTTTAAAAACGATTTAAACATGGGTGATTTTTTTTTAAATTTTACTTAATTATTTGTCCTCCTGTGCTTGTAAACTTGAAATGCATAAGTTCAACAATCGGCCAATGATCAACGAACATCGCATCGCGTTGCCGATTATGTGACATGGTATGTGCTGTGAATTTGGGATATAAATAATGATTAATAGTTAGTTGTTGGCTATGTTTGGTTTTAATTTTGTTCAAAGCTTTTTTAATTTATATTGTTTGTTAGATCTATATTGGCGTAGACTTAGTAGATACTGTTACTTAAACCAGGGTGGTTTTAAAGGAATAAAAAAATAAATTGAATGTGTCAAGCAAGCATATGTGTAAAGCATAGACTCAAATCTTGGGACATTTTGAGCATTTGCTATAAAAACTGAAGAAATGTAGGTTTAGGGTCATCCAATGAGGACTGAGGACTGAACAGGGCCATATAAGTGGCCCTCCTTGTATTTCACAAACATGTGAAATAATCATCTTGTGTATTTTTCCCGTCTTAAGAAACACTTTAATTTAAATCAAAACAAAAACGATTCGACATAAAATTAGTATTTTTATAATTGAACACCTTATATTAGTTGGTACGTTTTTGAAATCGTCTTTTTTTCGATACGTTTCAATAAAAATTTTAAGAGCACGATTAATTTAAATTATATATATATATATATATATATATATATATATATATATATATATATATATATATATATATATATATATATATATATATATATATATATATATATATGTATATATATATATATATATATATATATATATATATATATTTTGAAGTGGTAATAAACGATATACTTTGACAGAATATTGTTTTTTGTGTTTATGCACTTTAGCATTACGGCAAATAAAATTAAAAATCCTTTTCTTAAGAATGTTTTGATCCATGAACCCAAATAAATAATTGTTATATTTTTAAAATACATTTTAAGTTGCACCTACCGACAGTCGAATAAACCGATGAAGATGAGATTCCATAATCCAAGAAACAAAAAACGTAAAGAACCAAAAACATTTTAAATAATTTTTTATAATAATTAGAATCATTCCCTTCTGCACATAAATTACACAGAAAATTATATTTTTGCTAAGTTTTTATGTTGACTTAACATTTCTTTATTTTATGTCTCGTCAGAAGCCGGTATTAATGACATGTAGTAGTAGATATATCGTATACGACCTTTCAATTTAGAAATAAATTATTAATTTTACGTTTGAATATTTACGACTTTCCTTGACAGTCATATTATTCGAGGGAGAATAAATTACGTAATATCTATTTGCACAATAAAGATATACAGAAATTATGTGTCTCCTAAATGTCTGATGTGGATGGCACTTAAAAAGTTATTGTTTAAAACCCCATCTAGACATTCATATTTCCAGCTACAGACATTCGACTTGTCGCGTAAGGGCTCTTAAAAAGCAATTAAACTATGAAGACCGCATTAAATGAACATCGCGTTAGTTGCTTTCAGAACTACTATGCAAATTGCATATTAATGTCAAGTGAATTTGGAAATGTGGATTTAAATATTAAGGATAAACTTTGCTAGGGTGACTGGGCAAAAATTGCACAATTTTCATCGCAAAAAAGATGATGCTGGAGTATACAGTGTTATTATTCAGCTTGACTTGGAATTAAGCAGCCGTCAAGGAAGCATCACTTGAAAATGCTAGCTGAGTTGATAGCGAAACGTCAGTGAATACTTTTCTACGAACGGATTGAAAGCCGGAAAATAACACTGTATTATATATATATATAATATATATATATATATATATATATATATATATATATATATATATATATATATATATATATATATATATATATATATATATATATAAATTATAAAATATATTAATCTAGGCCAAAGAAAAAAGATACTAATTTAGAAATCCTGTATGTACCTACTGAATTTACTATTTTAAAAACAAGAGCGCTTACTAAGTCGAATTATACGATTCAATAATTTACTAACGACTCAAGATAGACATCAACCTGGTGTGTAATTTAACGCTGTTTTAACAAGAAAATTGTGTCTTGGAAGAAACTGTCTTTGACTTTATACTGTTTTTAACGATTTGAAAAGGTTAAAGCACTTTAAAAATAGTAGATTAAGGTTGAAAAAAAATGGAAAGTTAAATGATTCTTTTTAACTGTAAATAGACCGGATAAGCTTAAAATCCAAATTATTAAATTACTGTGAAACTTTCACACCTACATTTTTAAACCAATCTTTGATTGGTTACCATGGAAACCAAAAATATTTCCGGAAATATTTATCCACTAGGGTACCCTGGAAGGACAATAACTTAAATAGGAAAAAAAAGATAATAGTAACACCTAAAATGCCACAACACAAAAATGCAATATTCTGTCCAAGTCTAGCACTCATTACTACATTTATTATATACTGGAAAAAGTATAATATGTAATTAAATTAATTTTGTTGTTACGTAAAATACGTAATCCTTTTTATTGATACGAGTCGAAAAAAACGGAACAACACTTTCAAAAATGAACCGATAAATAAGGTGTCCCATTAAAAAAAATGGTTATTTTATGTCGTATTTCCATTCTTTCAATTAAAATCATTTTCTTTAGTATTTTTTTAGATTCACGAGAAAAAATAAACAATGTGGCTTTTTACATTTTTTCTTTAAATACCAAAAAAGCCAGAAATATGACGCAGTTCAGTCTTCGTTGAATAACCCTGTACTATTCAATGCTCTTTGAAATGACAGAAATAATATAAGGAATAAAATAAAAGATAGAAAAAAGAAAATTAAAAAAAGAAATAAAAATAAACAATAAGAGTTCCCCAACAGTCGCCATTTTTAAATTATTCCAGGGTTACTCTTTTTACAAGCTTTTATTTAACTAGCAATGTTTGATGTTGTATGTATGTGTTGTATGTTTGTTTGGTTCAAATTTTGCAACTGACTTTAAAAGTAGTTATTCTTAACCGGTATCAAATGAAAGGGTTGACTCAGAAGAATACGAAAAATAAAATTACTCTAAATCCAATATGGCGGAACGTCCAAAATGGCGGACTAGTTGTTTTTTATGCACTCCCATGACATGGGTATCAAATGAAAGGGTTTTCTGAAAAGAATACGGAAAATAAAATAACGCACTTTAAATCCAATATAGTGGCCCGCCAAGATAGCGGGCTGGTTATTTTTATGCACTTCCATGATATCAAATAAAAGGGCTTGCTGAGAAGAATACAAAAAATAAAATGACGTTACCCTAAATGCAATATGGCGGACATCATCTATAAACTAAAAAATAAAGAATAAATTATTAGTAAAAAATATTTTTAAAAACAAGCTAATCCCATCAATTTATTACATTACACAATTATATGATTTACCCCTTAAAAAAAAACATAATTTTTTTCTTAAAACTACTTATGTTAAGATCAAGTTAATATTATATTCTTCTTTATTTACACAGGTAAATCTCGCGACCAGCTTTTAATCATATTATAAAATTTATATGATATAAAAGCTTGTTGCAAGATTATATTATAAATTATGTAATGTAATAAATTGAATTCGTACAAGTAAAAAAGCTTGTTTTAAAAAATTTTTTCTTTACTATTACTTTTTGATTTTCTGATTGTGTTGTGTGTTTAAAGCTCCTAAAAAGGATGAGTGACTGCGATAGGTATCTACTCTTAAAGGTGCAAATAAACAAAAATTAACAACTGTCACAATTTTACTATAGTCACCTTGTCATTCCATCTTATGTTATAATAGTCCAATAAATGAAGGGACAAAGCTGTAAATAAATCTGTAGGTCTTCGGAGATGGTTTCGAGCGAAAAAAAGTTTATCAACATTAACAGGTGGGAAAGAGCTGAAAATGACCCTCAAGGCCCGGAAAATGTGTTTCCCGCTAATATCTGCCAAAATATGCGAATTGGAGAATTTTTGTTTAGACAAAAAATAAAGTTCACCTTGTAATCTACAAAAATGGTCCTTATACTTTTTTTCGAAAAATCGATAGTTTTCGAGATAACGGGACCCAAAAGTCAGCTGCCGCTCTACCTCTAAAATGCCGCTATCTTCATGGATTCACTTATAAGCGGACTGGACGAATTGTTCCATTACTCGGGCAATAATGTACATTTTTTAATCATTTAAAGTTTATTGGAATGGAAAATCTCGTACCCCTTATTGTATATGAGTTTGGGTCCAGTCTGATTTTTCTAGAATATTAAAAAAAGCGGTCAAAATTTTTTTTGCAATATTTTGAGAATACCTCATTAATTTATTGAATTTTTTGAAAAATGGTTTGTTATTAACAATTTTTTTATAATGAGACCTTAGGGAAGTGTTCAATGATCCCAGAAAATTTCCTTCATCATCTTTTTGCGTTTTGATAAAAAATTGTTTTGTCCATCTGCATTTCTAAGCCGTTTCCGGAGTTCTAGATAATCTGTAGAATAAACGCGAATTAAAAACTCATCATTTATTGATATGCTTTTTAATGCACATCATTTGAAAGCTTAGATTGTCTAGTTTCTAAATGTCTCTTTAATAAATTCCAATAATTTTTCAAAAATCAGGGAAATTCATCACACCAGTGACTCGCGGACTCACAACTAATCACATCTATCCAGTGTGGAATGTTATGGATTTTTCGACAGCTGTTTTTGCGAAAAATAACTTTTTCTTGCTCGAAAGCATCCGCGAAGATGTAAGAATTGCGCCACAAATGAAAACTGTACAGATTTATTTACAGCTTTGGGTACTTTCAGGTCTTCAGTTACTGGACTATAAGAGCGCATGCACAGTAATGATTTTACCAAGTTAAAAATTAGTTATATTTAAAGTTATTTCTTATTTTTTTAATTGTTACTTGTCTGTATAAACGCTTTATGTCTGTACAAATTCACCTTTACTCTATTTTAAAAATAGTGTACACTTTATAAAGTTTTAATTTATAATATACTTTACAAACGCGAAGCAAAAATTAACCAGCCTAAAATCAATTTCGAACGGTACCTCTTTCATTTTAGAAATTGAATGATCATTAATACTAATTTATCATGCATAATTTATGATCGCGTACAGCTTAATGCAGCGAACCGGATAATTCGTTGCTAAATAATTAAACAACCTCTCTAAGTTCTTAAGTTACATTACCATTAAAGTGCGTGTATTTATACGACCGATTTTGGAAAAGTAGACGCCTCAATGTAATGGATTTATACCGGGAAACCCGGTAATTACCGTGAGGCGGATTGGGCTTTTAAACGTATCATGTGAAAATTAAACGTATACCCGAAACTGAACGTAATGTCGAGATTCCATTAGGATTATTATACACCGCACAGAATATTTATAAACAAAGGTTTTTACCGAGTTTAGTCTGAAACTTTAAAATAAAAGAAAATTAGGTTACTTGTAATTTAACTGGACGTTGAACATAAGTTACTTTAAATGGAATAATGGAATACCTTACGTCCCATTAAAATTTTAAATTGTTACCAAAATTATGTGTGTCAATCCTGTACGATCTCTTAGAATGCCAAAAAATTTCATAGGATCATTCTTGTTCACATCCCAAGATTTTTTTTGGATTGTGAAATTTAAACATACGGGATCGATTGGCGACGGTCAGAAGCCCCTTACCTCAAATTTTATTCAGTATTAAAGAACATTATCAATGTAAATAAAATATGGTAAATTTTTAAGTAAATTTTTGTTATTATATCTAGCAAACTACACGAAAATAAATTTCATACTAGGCAGTGATGTATAACTTCATAGGAGTTTTAAAGATACCCTAAAAAACTTGGGTTTAGATTTAAATCATCTATCCATCCATATTTCATATTTAGGACGGACCGTATAAATATTTTTTATAGAATAAAGCGCGGCTAAAAATACGAATTGACGGGTCAGATCATTTTTTCATGAAATAACTTTTTTTGATTTATATATATATATATATATATATATATATATATATATATATATATATATATATATATATATATATATATATATTACTTGTATCAAATAAATTAAATGTTCAAAAAAATTAAAATAGTTTTTCCCCCAGTTAAAAATTAAAAAAAATGGCAACAGCGCTACCCAAAAGCTTCGTGTAGTCGTACATTGTGTGTACTGGTGGCGATATGTTTATCCGTTGAAGGTCGAAATTTATTTAAATCGGAAAAATATGCCGATATGTTAATAATTTACGGCGAGGCAAACCAAAATGCTAATCTAGCAGTTCAAATTTACCGTGAAACATTTCCACGACAGCTACATCCATTTAGGACAACTATAGTGCAGGCGTACCAAAGAGATTTGAAAACGGGATTTGTGCAACCGAGAAATCTTATTCTTCAAGCAAAATAAAAAAGTGGTGTTTTAAAACATAATAATTTGTGTTTCAATGGTTTTTGCGCTGTTAGGCCGGCGTCGATTGTCTGGTTGACTTGACGTTTCGCCAACACGAGCGGTTGGCATCTTCAGAAGAGTTCAGTAGTTCGCATACTGTCACAGGAAATTCTGAAGATCAACGCTTGTGTTGGCGAAACGTCAAGTCAACACAATCGAACCGACCTGTCAAAAACATTGAAATATAAGACAATGGCCGCAAAAGCCTTTTACAGTTTATAATAATTTGTGTTCTTAAATGGATATTCAGCTTAATTTTGTGGTTAGTACTGATTTTTATTAAAGTGATTTATCTGTTAAAATGCTACTCTATGAAGTGATCTATAAAATAAACTAAAGTAAAACCTATTCCCGTAAAAAAGCAAAAAACCTTGGTCAACAACCGGTTTAACCAGAAGTAAAAGATCCTTTAAAATGTTTTTAAAAAAGTAAGCACAACACAACAACTGATATCTGCTGTTCAATGCACCGTGATTGGAAAGCCGAAATAAAAGAAAATATATAAATTTGCTGCCGTTTATTGCTAACACGTATGAACCTGATAAAAACTAATATGTGCATTTTCAGCTCTAGGCGATGAAACTTTAATTGGAAATAAAATCCAGTTCAATAACAAAAAAAAAAAAACGAATGCAAGCTCTATAGACTGCTTTGTGCACAATTACGACGACGGGGATGTTATATCTGCCAATACGTTGTATCAATAATAAAAAAAAACTGTTTGCTAACGAAAAACAATCTGTATTTGCGTATCTTTACGAATCGCAGATATTCCGATAAGATTAAATAAACTTTCTTTTTTGGTCAACGAACTCTCTTAATGTTTATTTAGGTAATATTTTATTATTTATATATAATTTGCTTATTTTTATGCTTAATTTATTTAGATTCATAACTTTTTATAACTTAAAGTTTTAATATACAGTGTGATCAGTAAATACTGCTTATCCGCGGTAAAAGGAAAATAATCGATACATAATTATTCGAAAAAATAAGTAAATGTGAACAGCACGAATTAAATATTATAAATAAATAAGATTTTTCTAATTATGACATTTAAAGTGACACTTTTCAAAACTCATTGACGTTGTGAAATATCTTAGTTTTTATAACTAGTTACGAAAAGTAAAATTTTTCGCAACTGGTGATAAAAAGTAAGATATTTGACAACGTCAATGAGTTTTGAAAAATGTCACTTTAAGTGTCAAAATTTAAAATAATTAAAAAGAATCATATATTCAAAATTAGAAAAAATATTGTGTGAAACTCGTTGGGAAACACTATTTTTCATAACTCACATTCTTTTGCGGAACTCGCTTCGCTTATTGCGCAGAAATCTGCTCTTTACGAAAAATAGTGCTTTTCCCAACTGGTTGCACAAATAACTATTTTAAAATGACAGTATTTTGTAACTGTACAGGGTTATTCAGCGAGGATTGAACAGAGAAATATAATGTGGCTTTCCTCGTACTCAAAAAAAAAAAAAAAATGAAATAGCCATCTTGTATACAGTATTGGAAAATAATTCGCGCATAATAGGGAAATCAATGTTCATTTTTAGGCATCTGAGAATCCAATCTACCAGTGTACGTTTCAATAGAACGTCGCGATGAATTATAATTAATTTAGCTGTTCGACTGGAAACGTCACCGCTTTGCGCTTTAGTTTGGCTAGTGGGATTTGCCGGTGGCTCGCAGAGCTCTCGTTCATTTGCTTGCGGGCATCCCCAAATGATTTTTTTTTTGGGGATATTTACAACAAAATGTGTATCGGCACAGTTTTGAAAGAGCTAGAAACCTTGTTGAAATAAGGGAAAAAAATAATTCAACTTTCTGGTCAAATTACACCTGAACGGCCCAGAAATATGAGACAACATCTCTACAATAGGTTTGGGTATTGTTTAGCAAAAAGTGGTGAATTATTTAAACCCTTATTAAAATAAGTTTTAGTTCTTTAGAGTTATTTTTATTTTCTGTTTTAAAATTATCGTTGTGTTTATTATTGGAATTTTCTTTTTATTTATTTTTTAGAATTTACTTTTTTTAAGCCAAGACAAGCAAAAATCTTTTTAAATTTTTGTGATAATTTTTCAACAAATTATCGTTTAAAAATTCTCATTTTTGTTGATTCAACGTACACCCATCCGATCTCGTTTTAATACTGTCGAAAATGTCCAAAACTATTTGATTTTGGGTATTTTTAATCGAACCAAAAAGGCGGGGAAAATTTAGGGTTTAAAAAGTGGGGCAGTCGAACAGTTAAATTAATTCTAGTTCATCGCGACGTTATATTGAAACGTACACTGGTTGATTGGATTTTCTGCTGGCTAAAAATTAACATTGAATTCCCTATTATGCGCGATTAATTTTCCAATACTGTATATTCTCCCATACAATCCGAAAGAAAACTTACAAAAATAATTTGAACAGAAACAACAGACATACGACACAAAGTTAACATTATAATGGGTCATCCTTTATGGTTCATTTATGGAAGCTTCTTATTTTTCTTTGTTGCGTTTGAATAAATAGGCTTTGGTATTCATTTTTAGTAACAAAATAATTAATTTAATTCATATGATAAATTTGCAATTTATATTAGAAAACAGAAGAATATAACAATAAATATTTAAAATGCCAAAACGCAAAATGTCAATATTTTGTCAAAACCTAGCGGCTATATGGAACATAAAAATCTTTAAAATTGTTTCGTTACTAGGATTAATAATAAATATGTTTTGTTTTTAGCAACAAAATTTTAACTTTTTGTGTTTGGCAGTTTAGGTATTTATTGTTTCCTTTTTTATTTTCCAATTTAAATCGCAAATTTCTCATATAAATTCAATTCATACCATCACTGCTTAAAATGAATACGAAATTTCTTTTATCAAAACGTATTGAAATAAATAAGGGCCTTTCAAAAACGAACCAATAAGTAAAGTGTCCCATTAAGAGAATGTTAATTTTATATTGTATATCTTTAGTTTTAATTAGAATCATTTTCCTAAGTATTCCTCCGAGTTCTACCGGAAAAATGCACAAGATGACTATTTCATATATAATTTTTAATGGGAGGAAAGACACATGTATAACCTGTTCATTTCCCACTGGATAACCCTGTAAATATTATGTGTCAAACAAAAAGTACTGTTTATTGGGACGTTTAGACAAATTTCCAGAGCAAAAAATAAACACTTCTAAGTCGTGTTGTGTGCGCTATTTTTATTAGAAATCGTCCATTTCCCGGAGAGTTTTCTTTTTTGAAGATTAGCTCTTTTCCAGCTTAAACCAGAAAGGTCTCATTTTTCGGAGAGGTTTCGCTTCTTCCCGGACCAGGCCGAAAAAAACGCTTGCTTAAAAAGAACTGTCTGTTAAGTGGGTACTTTCTTGAAAGATTCCGAAAAAATCCTTTAGCTAAATTAAAAGCTATACGCAATAAATAAAACCTTTTTAATAACCTTTAAGTGGACCACGTAAAAAAGGTCAACCCATCAGCATCACAGCGGTCAATAACCCAACGCACATGAATCTCTTTCTTGGAACTTACACAACGGTTCTTTAACATATTTTTTTACGAGATTAGTCAGACCGAACGTCTTGTTATTTCCTTTTAGAATATGTGTCAGTCTGATGCCTATTTACATTTTATACAGGTTGAGAAAACATATAAAAGAATACGAAACGCAAAACGTCTTTCTTAATTTGAATAGAAATTAAAAGTAAACCACAATTTTAATATTTTTTTCTTTACTTTTGGGAAAGGACCTTATCAAAGCTAGTACAAGTATAATACATTTACATTCATTCTCTTTTGAGATAGCTAAGTATATACTAAGTTCTAGAAATAATGGTCTTCGCAGACCTTAAATTTCCTCTGGGAATTGCGAAGATATTTGCTTAATAAATCTTGGTCAAACCTGCTTTTCCGGGGATGTGAAAATTTCAAATAAGGCAAAAGATTTATTTTCATATAAAATATAGCAATTTATCACGCAATACTTGAAGTTTAACTCGGACAAAGTGAAGGTAAAGGTTGTTTTCCACCAATTACACTAGTCAAGTCAAGGGGGAGTTTAAAGAGATGAGCGGATTTTTTCATTTTAAATTTGTATTTGAATGCGAACATCTCGTAAACAATTGAATATAGGGATATGATATGCCAGATAAAAAATATCTAGAATTTTATGCAGAAAACAAAATGTAACAAAAAATATAGGGAGTCATTTAAAAAACTTAACTTGTACGAGCCTTTGATACACCCTGTACACATAACGTTATTAACAAAATATAGAACAGCAAAAACCAAAATATATTTGTATAAAACATTTTGTTTTCCAATTTGAATATTTAAAGCAATAAACGGGGGATCTTACTTCACAGACCTACCCTGTATATTCGGGTTAATTTAAGCCCTAATGATTTGTGAGTTAGTGGTTAAGGGTATTACACACCACACGCTGTTGTCAAATTGTCCTCAATTACCCTGACTTAGGAAAAACGTAAATTTCGCAATGTCAAAAATATAAGGTATTAGAAGTTTTAAACCATAATTTTCGCATTAAGAGATCAAAAATTAATATCAAAAGAAACTGCCGTTTGCATTAAAAAAGCAAACTGGCTGTCATCTAGTGCCATTTTTGTATAGGATATAATTATAAAACTTCTGTATATCTTGAAAAGGGCGGCCTTTTCAGCCTTATATACATAACCATCGTTTAAATCGCCAGAATACAAATAATAGAAAAAACAAACAAAATGTTAGAGAGAATCTTAGAAGAGATTAAAGCATAACGAAAGAATTATTTGGATTTCTACATCAACGACTCTTGGCTCAAATATTACAAGCAAATTTTAAAATGAAAAAAACATCAAATAATATGCAAAATTTGACCTTTACCTTTACAGACACTAAAACCTGCTGTACAAGACCCAGTAACTCAGTTGTCTGTTGGAGATGTACCAATCTGATTCATGAAAATTTAAAACTATATAATTATTAACTACGTGTTATATAAGAATCGGCAAAATAAACATTAATTTTATTTAAAGGTTAACCGTTACTGCTTTTATTCATAAAAAAATATATATTGGCAATATATCAAAGGGTATTAACAATTTATAATCTACTTATCTTATTATAAGTAGTTAATTTTATACATACACATTTTAGAAATAAATTGGAGTATTCTGCTTTTCCAAGCACGGAAAACAACGATCTCAAATTTTTTTACTTGCAGGGAGAAGCATTTAATAAAAACCCCAACCAATTTGTCACCGTATCTTGGGGTACAGGATAAACCACCAAGAGTTTAACCAAAATTTAGATAAATTACATGTGCTGCTAAAACGACGCTAATAAATTTGTCTGCCTCGGTTTAATTAACAAATAAATTCAATGTTTTAGGCGTTTTTATAGTCGATGACAATTAATTTTATTAATATGTCTAGAGGTACAAAGTAAATCATTGTAAATTGTCAAATACTGTTGGAAATTCGCCATTATTAGTTTTAGTGAAGCACTTGCATCATCGACATTGCAATTTACAAGTAAAATTTCAGCCAATACAATAATAGTAGATTAAAAGGGCTTTTAATTAGTCAAAAAAATATTTTAGACAATATTTATATTTAGTTATGTAATTTATTGACTAATCTAATGGAAAAATTTTACTTAATATTTTTAACAGTACATACTACCAGCTGGGAGAGATGCGGAATTATGATTTCTGTGAGATTCAGTTTTATACAAAAACAATAGATTTCGGATTTTTAGTATTTTATATAAATTTACTAATAATGTCAAAATGTCACCTAAATGTAAGTTAAATAGCTATAAATTATTAGAAAATGAAAAGACAGAACAGTAAAAATTGGGATGTTTTTATCCTTGGCCACTTATAAGTTACATGGATATTTATTTAACCGCCTTTCCTTCATGGTTTTCAAGATATGGTGGTCGGTCTTTACCTACCCTATTACACCAATTTTTTTTAATGTTTAAACTTGGTAGCAACATCATTCTTTTATATTTCCTCAACCTGTATGCTGTAATAATAATAAAAATAAAATTAAACGCACCTTTCTAATCACTTATCCTATAATCTTCACTACGATCTGTAGATCATATGCTCTTAATATCCGTTTCTGTTATATCAATAAAATAAGGTTAACCGTAACAACTGAATAAAATATCTGCAAAAACTTAACAAAAAAACATCAAGACCAGGAATGCAGAATTGACGTTTGTATTAGTAACAAAACTGCTTCACAAAATAACGGAATCACTTTTTAAAAAATTGTACGTTCAAATGCTTGATAATACCAAGAATGATCTTTAATATTACTTTGTAAACTTTTTCACTTCACTTCAATCAAGTCTAGTAAGACGAACTGACAGATCATTCTCAAAAAACTTAATTTTCTTAAAAACCACTCCAAATTGGCCATGGATGTACAGGCCTCAATAACGCAATCCCATAAGATCTTAAGTTGTCGAACTTAGTTTATTATAGTAAGTTAGTTGTAGATTTAATAAAATTTGCAGGATTCTGGAACCACAACAGTCACCAGCTCCTGCTATTCTTGTTCACAAGAACCCAAACTTTAGTCAGTATTGTTCTTCACGTCAACTCCACTTTTTCCAACTCAGTTGGACACTACACATGCGATTTTCATAACATAAGGTCGAGATAATATTATTTCCTGAAAAGCTTCATACAATTACTGAAACTTTCTGCGTAATTTTTATAGACCGTGGCCTTCACGTCAACGTGCGAACGTATAATATCGCCGGTCTGCGCGCAACTGAAAGCACAAGAACGTCCGTCACTCGGTTCGCAGGAGCAGGGAGCTTACCGTTCCAATCCTGCTAAAGCTCTCGCCTGCTATTGGCCTGAGTCGGGCCTCCGTTCGATGTATCGGCCAGAAAAGCGACGCGACGATGAGCTTTCAGGTGGTTGTTGTTGATGTTCTATGGCAAACAGACGAATTATATAGTTGTTCCTACATATTTTATACCGTTAGGAGTGTTTAATCGGTTTTTGTGATTTTTAAGCGTAGTTTACAGTTTATTTAGGATAATTTAAGCTTTATCGTACTGAACAGAAATCCATGGAAGAAATTTAATTTAACCTGTTAATAGCTATTTACCAAACAAAAATATATATTATTCTAAATATAATATATTAGGGCGATTGATTGGCCAATTAATACCGGAGTTAGTTAAAATAACTTTGGATATCATATTTTTTTTTCGTGTGATATGTTAACAAATACTCATAAATACATGATCACCGAAAATGTCTTTCAATGAAAAAATGTACACCTTTGTGGGCTAGTAAAACGTTAATAAGTGTGTAGTTTATTCGTAAAGAGTATAGCAGGATAAGCATGGTTCAGATGCCCTTTAGGCCAGTAAATAAAGGGACAATGCTGTCTAGAATGCCGCTATCTTCATGATTTCACTTATAAGCGGGCGGACGAATTGTTCCATTACTCGGGCAACAATGTACATTTTTATCATTCGTTATGGAATCCTATGTATAGTTGGCCTAGAATATAAGGGAAATTTCCTCGATTTTTGAGGTTGAAACTTTTAAGATTAGCATTTTAATTCAAAAATTCTTCGCCTCGGAAAAATGCCCATCCCGTTCGTAAAAATCCTTTAAGAATTGAGGCGCTTGCAAAATTTTGCAAAAATGAAAACTTTGTAATAAACTTTAGGAAAACTCTATTCCTTTTTGAGATATGCAAACATTTTGGGCTTTAAGAAGCATTCTGCTCGAAGTTGAAACCAAAATCGAAATAAACTTACAATTTCTAGGTCTTCATTACTGGCTATCGGGTTAGTTTTGCGAATAAAATAATTTACTGAATAAAAAATTTTTTTCTTTTTGACATATATTTTTTTTGTTTTTTTGCAAACGTTAGATACGCCAAAGAAATATTAAACCAGACACTTTTGAGTCTTTGCAGTGATTTATATATTAAAATATCGCAAATTAGAATTTATTAAAAATTAAAATGTCACGTATTTTAAGCGGCACCATCACGAATTTTTTTAAAAATAACCGTTACTATTCTTTAACAACATATAATTTCAAACATTTTCCTAGGGTTGAACAGTGTTTAAAAAATACTATTACTATCCATATAGGGCAGGGGGAGTGGAAAGAGGGGGAAGCAAAGTAGCTCCCTTAAGAAAAAAATGCTAATCTGGAAATTTCTTTTATTTATTTTTTTAAACTGTTATGCTAATATTACAGTAGCTAAGCAAGTAATTCGATTATTATTATTATCATTATTATTAATACTATTTAAAAAAATTGGAATATTAGTATAACAGCTCAAAAAATAAATAAATAAATAAATAAATCAAATAAAAAACTTTTCAAATAAGCAATTTCTTTTTAAAGGATCTACTTTGCTTTCCTCTTCCCTTATTCCCAGTCCCCCTGCCCTATATGGATAGTAATGGTATTTTTTTTAACTAGAACATAATAAAAAAAATACCTTCGCATTTTTTGACCCAGCTGTAGAACTGTTGAGAATAACTTTTAATTAATAACTTGTGGAAATGGAATGCTCTCGCTACCTCAACTTTTCTATAGAACTTGTCAAATAACAGGATTGATTACCCTAATTTACATGCAAAGATAAAATACTTTGTTATTTAGGAAACTGCATATTAACAAAGTTAGTTGCCCAAGGTTTGTTTAACAAACTAAATTTATTAGCTCTAGTTACTACAGAATTAATTAAATAGGAAGAATATAAGTTTTTGAATAGAGCTCGTTGATTAGCTTTTGTTTGTGACTATTCATAGAGTTAAATATGTATGTAAACCAACTCTTCAGAGGTAATATAAAATTGTTTTCAAAAAAAATTGGGTATTTTTAGAGGTCATTCTTATAGTTCTGTAATATCTAAGAACAGCAAGCATATACCTTAAACGATTGTTACAGAACACTTTCCTTCTTTTCGAACAACTTGAATAATACCAGAAAATGATAAAAAAGTATATATTATTATGTATTCGGATTTTCACTCAGCTGCTGCACTATTGAGAATAATTGTTAATTAATTGCTTACTAAACGCTACCACAACATTTCTATAGAATTTGTCAAATAACAAAATTGATTACCCTAATTCCTATAAAAAGATTATAAAATTCACCGTTGTTTTAGAATCTGCATATTAATTTAACGGAGTTAGATACTCAATGTGTTTAACAAGCAAAATTTAATAGCTCTACTTGCTATAGAATTAAATAAATAGAAAGAATACAAGTTTTTGAATAGAGCTCGCTAATTAGCTTAAGTTCGTGCCTATTTAAAAAATCAATTAAGAATGTAGGACCAACTTTAGGAGATTATTTAAAACCTAACCTTGTTTTTATTAATTTATATGATTAAATTAATTATAAAAAAAATTAAAAATAGCTATAAAACTTTAAAAACATAAACAACAAACTTTTTTTGTAAGTTGACTGTTATACGCAGTTTTTCTTGTGAAACGTGCACTGTCAATGATCAAAACTGTCACTCTGGTCCACTAAAAATGAACTACGTTTTTATACCTAGTCCAATCATTATAGCAAAAAAAAGGTCATTTTTATAATTAATGTTAACAGATATCTGACTGCGCCATGACTTACGAAATAACCTGTAGATTACTAAAATCAAAAATCCAACCATTTTTTAAGGATTTTTTTAAAACAATAATTATTATTAAAAAGGGCCCTTTTTTCGTTTTTTTTTTTAATATAACAAAAAGTTGTGGCTTTATCACTTTACTCATACAAGACCGTTTGTAGAGAATTTAAAAACCTACGAAATGGTTTTTGAAAAATCCTGATTCGACCATTTTTCACCGAGAAAAGCCGGAAAAACGCTTAAAACAGACCTTTTTTCAAAAATTCGTATCTCCGTTAATTTTTAATATTAAGAGCTGATTTTTTGGGAAGTGATAGTCAATAACATATACTTTATGCTGCCGAAAGATGAAAATTGTCGCATTAATAGTTTTTATTCAATCGCACTATAAACAATATTAGGCAAATGGTCCGATTTGAATTTTTAAAACGGCTTTTTAAAGTTTAGATTAAAAGCTACAAATTGTATATCTCACATTATTATAAAAAAATTTTCGCTTGACGCGCTAGGTGGGATATACAATTTGTAGATTTTAATCTCAACTTTAAAAAAGCCGTCTTAAAAATTCAAATCGGACCATTTTGCCTAATATTCACGGCACTTGCAAGGTAAGTACCTAATTTGTTTATACTGCGATTGAATAAAAATTATTAATGCGACAATTTTTATCTTTCGGCAGCTTAAAGTATATGTTATTGACTATCATTTCCCAAAAAATCAGCTCTTAATATTAAAAATTAACGGAGATACAAATGTTTGAAAAAAGGTCTGTTTTAAGCGTTTTTCCGGCCTTTCTCGGTGAAAAATGGTCGAATCGGGATTTTTCAAAAAACATTTTGTAGGATTTTGAATTCTCTACAAACGATCTTTTATAAGTGAAGTGATATAGCCAGTACTTTTTGTTATGTTTAAAAAAAACGAAAAAAGGTCCTTTTTTAATAACTATTGTTTAAAAAAAAAACCTGAAAAAAATTGGTTGGATTTTTGATTTTAGTAATCTACAGGTTACTCCGAAAGACATGGCGCGGTTAGATATATGTTAACATTAATTACAAAAAAAAATCTATAATGATTGGACTAACCGAAAAAAAATCTATTGTTGAGACGAACCAAATAGTAGAAAATTTTAATATCCCTTTACACCGGCAAAAAAGTAGGCGTGTCGTCATCTAGACCTCGAACTAAAAATTTGGTCCACCCCGTGTAAACAAAGCTAACAATTAAATTCGATGATGGTAACCGTCGCGTCGTCTGTGGCGTCGCGACGCGGTATGTTAAGTTCCTTGACCGTTCCGACGGCTCGACTCCGGATAGGGGCGTAAGGCTGCCTGATCGCTACCAGACTTTTCGCTTTGGGGTCTTCGGCTTATGGCCATTCTGTTTGCATTAGTCACATGTTTTTGAACCATAACAATGAATTTAACTCTATCTATGCAATCTTAAATAAGGGCTTATACTTTTTATATACAAAAACGAAAAAAACAAAAATACACAGTACGAAGACGAAGAATCGGCCGAGTGATGATCGCGTTGTTAAATTTAGCAATGGACTTAGCAATTGTTAAAAGTTAACAACAGTTTAGAATGTTTAACAAAATGTCAGATTTTGACACTACTAAAATCATTAAATAACACTGACAATGACGTTTTGTTAAACATTTTAAACCGTTGTTAACTTTTAATAATTGCTAAGTCCATTACTAAATTAAACAACGCGATCATCACTCGGCCGTATGCCGCATAGAAGCTACCAGGTCTTTCATCTTGAAGCAAGGTGCAAGAAGTCCTGTGCAAATTACAAAGAGATCAAATATAAGGAAGATATTCTTTAAATATAAAAAATACTTAGAGTTAAGAGTTGAGGCTCAAATACTACGGCAAGTATTTTCTTTTGATGTAATGAAAAGGCTTAATATAAACATGCAAGTTTTAAAAGAACTTTGTTTTACCATTAATATATATATATATATATATATATATATATATATATATATATATATATATATATATATATATATATATATATATATATATATATATATATATATATATATATATATATATATATATATATATATATATATATATATATATATATATATATATATAAAATAAAAAAAACATAACAAATGTTTAAAATTGCTTGGAGCCTAAAAATCCAGATAGTTGAAATTCGCACAGCACAGCATTGGCAAAATTTAATATATCGGCGATAAGTGTGGGTGATGGGGAGGATGGTCAAGTGGATCTCATTTTTTTTTTATTTTGCGCAAGTTAGAGTTAAGAGAGATAAAGCATTGTCGTAGAAGAGAATGACGGAAAGACGGTAGTTTAAGTTTTGAAGACAATCCACCTTCGAGAACGTCCAAAAGTGCTTCAACACCAGAAATCGTAGCAAAAATACAAATTTAATAGAAGCCCTAGGCAATTTATTAGGTACTGTGGACAATATGGCAATTTCGTTCATGACAGTTTTCCCAAAACCCTTGCCAAACGGCCCGTAATTATTTTTTGCAAATACCATTAACGAAACTGCCAAGCAACAAACTTTCATACAATCGAAATATTTTGCCGACAAAATTTTTTCTCTTATATTATATACGAAAAAATCATTTTTGATCAAGACAAGGCATCCTCTTACACTACCAAAAAAAAACCATCCCGAAAACCAGTTAATTAAAATACGAACTGTTCCAACTTCTACGCTATTCGTCAGATTTAGCTTCCTCTGACTTCTAACTTTTCTGACATAAAAACGTATGCGTGAGAAACGATTTCAATCGAACGAAGAAGAAATAGCAACCGTGGAAGCCAACTTCGACAGTTTTCCCGATTCTCATTTAAGGGATGGAAGATCTCTGGTTTAAGTGTATTGAAGTTCAGGAAAATTTAATTAAATAAAAAATGTAGTTTAAACCATAAAATACTGTTTTTCTGAATCGAAAAACCTTGTTTAATAATATGAAAACTTTTCCCTTAGTCTATTCAAATTTGTCTAAATTATTTTTCCTCTTTTTTAAGGTTCGAAATAACGAGCTGAAGCCGTCAAAGGAACGTTTAGAAGTGCAGCATACACCAACCGGTATGCATGTAGCAAATCATCGGTGCATAAGTTTGTGTTTGAAGTGTTCGGCGCTATGCAAAGCAATTTTCACGTTTCAATGACGCAAATTTACACTCGTTAAATTCGATATATAAATATGCAAACCGTGACCGGCTATTTTTTTCAGCTCCTTTTTCTCTGTTCAAAGGAAAATAGTCGCAAATAACATACTTAAAATAATATACATTGTATGTAAAAAAGTTTGCATCAATTAATTTTTTTTTACTATGAAAATAGATATCAGAATTGGTTGTTTTTTTTATTTTAGGACAGTCTACGAAGGCTTAAATCCTAAGTACTAACTTACCGTGGGTATTCTTAGTACAGTAACAGGCAGTTTATTAACA
Organism: Listronotus oregonensis; assembly: GCA_019359885.1. NCBI lineage: Eukaryota > Metazoa > Arthropoda > Insecta > Coleoptera > Curculionidae > Listronotus > Listronotus oregonensis. The sequence continues at coordinate 16,321 of JAHBCN010004120.1, read as the reverse complement.
CGAGATCTAAAAATCTGGATGGAAAGGAAACAAGCAGGTTTTACATGATGAAGGAACGAGCAAAGTAAGGTCGGGGTCTTTCTCTTGGACTGTGGAAGAAGCAAGAAAGTGGCACCTCGTGTTACTCTATTGCGAGAGAAGAAATAATAGTGGCTACTTCTTCGGGGCCGAAACAGTAAAAATACCTATAAAAGGTAACGGGCCTCACGGTTTGTCGGTGAGCAAGAAACCTTTTTGTAAGAGTGGGTTTATTAATAAGGTGAACGACACTTCTTTGACTGGAATCAAGACTGTTAAGAATTGTGGAAGACGCCGTTCTCCAGACATGAAAACAATATTCCAAGCAGGGACTAATTTGGGATTTATACACATCATAAAAATCTAATTAATCCGAGTTCAGATAAGCCTTCACGCCCTCTGGAAATAGCAAATCTATTATTGCTTGTTCTTTAAAACATTAAATTTACATTACTTCTTAAAAATATTTACTTTTTTACTTTTTTTTTAATTAAGTGTAATTTTCTTCATTTCAATAAAATAAAAACTTATATTTTATATTTAATTTAGCGCATAGTGTCTCAAAAAGCAACGGCATCGCTTTTCAGAACTTTGCTATTTCAAAAGAGAAAATTATTCTGATTCATTTCCATTTAATTAGCAGCCATGAATTAAGAAAGCACCAAAGGAAATGTTTACTATTAAAGCTATTTCTGATATTTCTTCCTTGGAATCCTTTGAAGAGAAAATTATTTTGACTTGAAGTGAGCAGGTAAAAACGAATTATTTTTAATTTGTTATAAAAAAATAATTCTTTTAAAGGCAAGTTCTCACTAGTGACTTCTTTAGTCGGTAAATTACCCATTTTGTCTTTTTTATTTCTACGACTTTTTATTACCTTTTCTTGATAGGAGGTAACTTTACCCTTCGTAGGGGTTTTTCTTGTCAAAACTAAAAAGAAAAAGTTGTTTCATAGTTTTCGTGACTTAAAATACAAAATATTAATTTTCAAAATTTTTTACAAAGTGTGTTTTTAAGTTTTTGAAATTATTTTACCTCCTTAAAGGGCTTAAGGATACAAATTTTGCTTTACTAGGTACATATCTTGAAAGAAATACAATAACCACTGTGTCCATATTCGCTTCTCGAAAATTTTTAACTCCCTAATAGGGGGGATTATTAAAAAATTTCGAAAAACAAAAATAATTATCATCTTCCTTTTTAATGAAGGGTAATTTGATACTTGTATGATATTTTTCTTTTTTTCCTGGTCGCTATAAGGTATTAAAAGGCTTTTCTTAAAAATTAAATGTGGTTAAAATATAGGGTTAATAAAAGTGTATTTTATCTATTAAACGTCTATGAAACGAGATATTAACAATCAAATTGTGCATAATTACCATTGTCGATATCTGTCGTGTATGAAAAGCCATGTATTTATTTCGGAATATCTCGAAAACGGTTCTTACGATATTTTTTAAAAACTAGTGCAACATAAATCAGAGAATTGGAAAATTAAAAAAACATGAATTTTTTGACCGTTTTGTTAAAAATATATTGATTTTTAAAAGTTTACTAGGTCTCGGTCTGTTTGTTAATAGGAAATAGTGTACACTACTTTATTCTTTTTTGACGTAATCGCCTTTATAAAAAGTTTATTTTAAGACTAAGTGGGTACAAAAAGTGTAAAATATTACTGAATATCGAACAGACCTCATGTGCAGTGTATACAGTCCTTAAAAAATATATTTACAAGCATTGAGAACCTTAAACTTTTGGTGAAGCGTAGTCGATCTTTTTTGGAAAAGCGTTAAATATACAGGTTATCCCAGAATATGTGGGCAATCTCTCGGAATCTAATAGAAAACCCAAAAATATTATGACAAGTTCCCATAAACTTTTTCCCCACGAACCTTCCCTATGGAGATACAGGTACATAACGGACGACCCTGGAAATCGTTTTTTTTTAATAACCTTTAAAATAAATACTAGGCGTAATTTAATATTTTCTTAATATGATGGTTAATAGATAAGTCTTCTTAAAATAAACACATTAAATCATATTTGGCTTATTTAGTTTGCCAGGGACGGACTAGCTCTGACACAATAATAGCAGCTTTTTTAACACCCTGTATAATAAACGCTTAACAATACTATTTTTGGATAGCTTTAACCTTAAAGTAAAAAAAGGTATTCTTGATTGACATTGATAAAATCAACTGTTTACGAGAAATAAAATATCATGTTTGGTATTTTTTTTACATTATACAGGGTGTTTTCTAATTGTACGTCAATTTTTGGGTCCATTTTAAGAAGAAAACTTTATATGAACGTATGTCCTAAACGTCTTAACTTTTGAGATACGGGGTTGTAAAATTTTTAAAAATAACTCATTTGTTATTAATATCTGTAATACCACTTTAGATATTTTAATGAAATTTGGCATACATGTACTATGTATCAAGAAGCATTTTTTAGTGTACCACATTTTTTTAATTTGCCAAAATAGGCAGGTCAAATTCCGTACAAACGCCACTGGTAAAAATTTTATTAAAATGTGGTATACTAAAAAATGCTTTTTGATACATAGTATATTTATGCCAAATTTTATTAAAATATCTAAATGGTATTACAGATATTAATAATAAATGATTTATTTTTGAAAATTTTACCACCTGTATCTTAAAAGTTAAGACGTTAAGGACATACGTTCATATGAAGTTTTCTTCTTAAAATGGATCCAAAAATTGCTTTCCTAAATATTGACGTATAATTAGAAAACACCCTGTATAATGTAAAAAATTACCAACCATGATATTTTATTTCTCGTAAACAGTTGATTTTATCGATGTCAATCAAGAATATCTTTTTTTAGTTATCCAAAAATAATATTGTTGAGCCTTTATCATACAGGGTGTTAAAAAATGCTATTATTGTGCCAGAGCTAGTCCGTCCCTGGCAAACTAAATAAGCCAAATATGACTTAATGGGCTCATTTTAAAAACACTTATCTAGTAACCATCATATTAAAAAAATATTAAATTACGCCTAGTATTTTAAAAGTTATTGAAACAAAAACAATTTCCAGGGGCGTCCGTTATGTACCTGTATCTCCGTAGAGGAGGGTCATAGAAAAAAAGTTTATGGGAACTTGTCATAATATTTTTAGGTTTTCTATTAGATTCCGTGAGATTGCCCACATATTCTGGGACACCCTGTATAATACTGCAAAATAAATTAAAGTAAAATAGAAAAATATATAATGATCCGTACTGGTACTAGTCCCGGCCCAACCAACAATACATTTTTGTTGGAGAAAGATGGGCGAGTGCGGCGCGGATGGCATGGAAGAGACGAAGATAAAATATGTTCATCCCAAACTCGGTTTGACTTGTGGACTGGCCAGGCTTTACTTACTTTAAAGGTGGAGTGTCAATCACGCGGCTGTAACGACTCTAGCCGCGCGGCTATAGCCACGCGGCTGCAGTCGTTCATACGAGTGTCAATTACGCGATTTCGGTCGCCTTCGTATAATAAATTTTCAGTTTGCAATAGATTATCATGGAGAACGCAGTGGCTTTATGGTGCGATTTACAAAATGAAGAAGAACTTTTATTATTACTTGCGACTTAACATAAATCAATTTAATTTTGTGTTAGCTCTGATTGAGAGTGATTAACAAAAGCACTCATGTGGACTTGTTAAACACCCAATAAGCCCAGCAGAGAAACTAGGGATAACTCTTAGGTAGATTCATTTGTTTTTTCTTCTATGCGTATATTTATTTTTATTATTATTTTTTCAATTTATTTATTCATTAAACAATTCAACAATGTTACTGCATCTTCAAGTATTATAGTGTTTGTTTTTTGGGTCAAACAAACCGGGATGTTGCCCAACTAACTCAACTAACAACGAATCATCCATCGAAACACGTGGTTAATTAAAATGCCATCGCGGCGGTTGTAGCGGCTAGACTGGTATTTTTCAATGTTGTCAATCACGCTGCAGTCGTGCAATTGACAACGGCTTCATTTAATTTAACGTTAACCAGTGACCGATGCAAAGTCGCCAGAGCTGCGCGGCTTTAGCCGCGCGGCTAGAGTCGTTCCAGCCGCGTGATTGACACTCCACCTTAAGGCCATAATTTTGTCTACGACTGTCGCGAGTGAACTACCTTAAATTAGACATCGTTAAAATTACCCTTTCCCTCTTAACAAAGCTTTACAAAAAAGGGTACCCCGTAACTGACTCGGTTTCTGCGAATTCATGTCAAAGCTGAACCAATTTTGTAGGTTGTTTAACATTACCTAATATTTTCCCAGGCAACGTTTATCCAATTCGAAACGGTACAAAATTGCATCAAAAATGCATTTTATATGCAGTTGCATTTCCCTTTGATGCAACAAACTAATATTTGTCGCAATGTTTATACCATTTCTAACACGCTGTACGAAAATTGGCGTCAAACAATGCTATTTTATAATAGAGTCTTTGAAATTCCTTTGAGGTAAGGAAATTTAAATTTGATGCTTTTAGTTTGTTTAACATTTCTAACACAGATCCTGTATTTAAAAAAATTATGGAACGTCAAGCAAGAACTATAAAATATAGTTTGATTCTTTTAAATTTTTGGAAAGTCATTGTAAAACCTAGCGGTCTATTCTCCAATCTTGAAAACACAGTGTCACATACGACATCAGTATAATAATGAGTAATGAAGCTGCATACACGTATTAAAAATAAGAAAAATGGAGAAGACTAAGTAGAGATCGAACGCTGTTAGAATAACACCGATACGTCACGGTCTTATACGGGTTTGCCATATGAGACCGTGACGTATCGGTGTTGTTCTTACAGCGTTCGATCTCTATTAACCTGTATATAGCAAATTAAGTATCATAGCAGAGCGCTTTCGCCTAAAAAGCTCTTATCAATGCTACCTAAAAACAAGTATACATCAAAAAAATATTGACCTTATTTTTTATTTAAATAAGCCTATTAGCACATGGCAATAAAGGTAAGATAATTTCATAGATGCACTTACTTGTCAAACAGGAGGTCTAAACAAACGACACACATGTCAAACAAATTACAAGCGCATGTGTGAAGTGAAAGTTTTTAAAAGTATCCAATAAAATTAATTACGAAGTGGGTTGTTCTTTATTTTATGATGATGTCAAATATGTAATTAATATTGCATTAATAACTAAAAATAATAAACCAGGAAAATTACCGCACTTTAGACCAAAATAAATCGATTTTGCCATCTCGGTTCTGACATCTTACTCGGGAAAGCACCAGGAATTCATTGTACATTTGAGAGGGAGCCGGTCAACCCAAAGTGCATAAAGTGCATCCCGAAATTGCATAAGTCTTTCAAAAATATGCAATGTCGATAAAATAATGTAAAATAACGTAAAAGTAACACATCTACGATGCCCGGGGGTGGCTCCGAAATTACCCCTTAATGAAAGGGCGCAAAAATCCGAATCAAAATTACTCTCTGATTCTAAATCTGTCACCCCTACGATGCCCAAGGGTAGCTCCACGAGAGTGAATTTTGGCCAAAATCACCCCTTAACCATAGGTCACGAGAATCCGGGTTAAAATTGCGAATCTAGAAGAAGCATGATCCCCAAAAAAAGTTTTTTTTTAAACACGCAAATCGCTAAAACCACATTATCGCAAATGTACGTCATATACCCGAGCACTTAAGTAAAATACTTGAAGAAATTTTTTTGGTTGAGTTACTTGCTCGAGGATCGATGCCGATCGAAAACAGAAATAGCTATATATGTAAATTCGACAAAAGAATAATATTTTATAACTTAACTGATTTATTTTACAAAGGATTATTTGTAATAAAAATATAACAAGCATTGAAAACAATTTGGGTTGATTACAACACATTTTTTTTATTCTCAAAAAGCCAACCATTTGTAAGTAACTTATAATTTTAAAGTTGCGATTTGCGTGTTTAAAAGAGAAATATTTTTTAAGTATCAAGCTTCTTCCAGATTCGCAATTTTGGCCGAAATTCACCCCCGCAGAGCCACCCTCGTCGGTCGTCGGGTTGTTCCAACGGCGGATTTCGAATCAGCGCCCGCGAAAACCCCCGAGAAATAACTTTGACCCGGATTCTCGCGACCTATCGTTAAGAGGTAATTTTGGCCAAAATTTAGCCCCGCGGAGCCACCCCCGGGCATCATAGGAGTGTTTCGATCAGATCGGAATCAGCGCCCTCGAAAACCCCCGAGGAGTTATTTTTACGTTATTTTACATCATTTTATCGACTTTGTATATATATTTAAAGGAATTATGTTATTTCGGGGATGCACTTTATGCACCCAATATGCACTTTCGGTCGACCGGCTCCCTCTCATATGTACAATGAATTCTTGATGCTTTCCCGAGTAAGATGTCGAAAACCGCATTCCGACCCGAGTTGTCTGGCAAAATCAATTTATTTTAGGTAATTTTCCTGGTCTATAAGATATTACGGGTGACATTTTATGTTATTGCCTATCAACGACAAAAATCTGGTTTTAAGACACATTGGTTAAAACCATAGTTTCAACTTTAGTAACAAGCTTAACCAACAATTTAAAGTCACTTTAAAAAAATCTACTGCAAGTCTTTAATATTTCTTCTATTCTAATTAATCCCTCAAGGCGATGCTCCATTTTTACTTAATCATCTTGTCTGTGGTAATAACTAGGTAATCAATGAACTACCTCTCGGACGTAACCACTGTTGCCGTTTAATAAGTAGTTGCAACTTTTGTTCTTGTTTGTTTTTCTTTAGGCAAAATAGCAAAGATTGCAACAAAGTAACGAGATTACGACATTTAACGTTAAAGGTCTACACTATATTACTTTATGTATATGTATCATGACCTAAGCTATAAAACACACAATGTGTTCCAAATTGAGATCTCGGGAACTATCAGGAATAAAAGAACGCTTATGGGAAAAGTTATGGACAATTTTGTTGGTAACTTAAGACAACAAAATTATATATTTTTTAAACATTATAAGCAAAACACAAATAAAGTGCGGAATGTTTTTTTCTATATCGTCAATGTTGCGATTGTTGATTGTTTTGAATTTCACGATTTCCGCATGGTCAAATGGGCATTCGATATGGAGTTGTAAGCTAAGATCAATAACATCTGACATTTTATCTTTATGACAATGAAATCTGCTTGCATTTTAAATTAGAAACAAGAGTAATTTTATGGTTGATAATGAGTTTTTGGGTGCTAAATATAAAAAATACCAAAGTGCAATTAAAGGAGGTGTGTAAAGATCGGCCTTTTTTCGCCCATTTTATTATATTTATAAAAAGTTCAAGTACAGTCGAACTTCGATATCTCGAATTTTTGATAACTCGAATAAAATTCGTTGGCAATAGCATCAAGAGTGGACATTACGTGAAAACTTTACTTTATAACTCGAACTTCTACTACTCGAATATCTTGATAACTCGAACTAAACATTTGGCAACACCCTCGATAAGTTAAATTTTATGGGAAATTCTTAACTTCGCGTGTTTTTAAAACAGGTCATACATGAAATCCCAAAATCGGCAAAGAATTAAAAAAAAATTAAAATGTTTGGAAGAAAATAAGAAAATCAAAACATAACTTTGATGAGTTGTGTCAATAAAGTATCCAACGCATAAAATATTGATGTCAAGTCTGGAACCATTTCTAATTGTCGGCTTTAATAAGTATTTTGAATGGAAAGAGGAGAATGACATTCTTTTGATTTTCCTAAATAAATATGAAGCTTAAAATGGTTTGAAACGCGCAGAAGGTGTTACGTTTTATGATTTTATGCATGTGGATGATGATATTGTAACTTAAGAGTTACCCACAGAGGAAGATATAGATCTTTACAAATCTACGCCAGAATCTAAACAGCCAACTGACAGTAAAAATTATATGACAAATGATAATTTTAAAAACACATGCAACAACAGCTTTCAAATGAGTCGGTGGCAAATTGGTTTTTAAAAACGAATGAGTTCACAACGGATGTTTTGTAAAATTCTTTAACAGCATTGAAGATTTTGTTAAAAATTAAAATAAAAAATCCCCTTGTGAGTCAGAAATAACAGATTTTTTACTCTTACATAATCAGTAGTATAGTATATATGCTTATTTTTATATACAATTTGTGTATCTAAATGGTTTTATAATATACATAAATATATTGAAAATAAACCTGTTTATGAACAGGGTAAGGTTGTCATCACTTTTAAAATTCCAAATTATCTTAAAATTTATACGGATTTAATAAAGAATAAAATGTCCTGTCCAAAAAACATCTTAAAAAAAAATTGCAAAATAAATGCCAAAAACGAATTAAAAAAAGCTAAAATGGCGTTTTTTTCAGATTTTTAATTTATAACGTTATAATAATAATAAAATATAGTTTAACAAAAAAAATATATAGCAATGGAGAGAAGTTAAATTAAATCCACTTAAATGGAGTTGGAAGTATATAAAAAATGACATAATGCCTGTTCTACTAATTTTTCAAATGTGTAAAACCACTGTTTTATAAAATCTAACTGTTAAGTCAGTCTATTAAAAAAAAATGGTTTTGTTAAATCACCAACTTCTTTTGTGATAAACAATCCCAGATATAAAAAAATAAACATTGCATAAAAATTTAACAATAATTATTAAAATTAAAACAAATTCAAGATTAAAGACATTCTGGTAGTTTTTTTTTATTAAATTATGATATTATTTTTATATAACTTTAAATTTTGTCAAATAGCTCAAATAAGAGTTTTTAGAATTAATAGGGAAAACTAAGTAAAAATACAGTGAAAAATAACTAAAATTAATATTTTCATAGATCTAACGGAATACACGAAATGATTTATTTATCTTAAAACCCCGTGACCATGTGAACATATTTTTAAACAATTACATCATGACGGCTACGTCAAAATATTATAAATTATTATTTTTGGAATGCACTTGACGGAACACCTTTAAATGAAATGGATGGGCCAAGATAAATAGACAACGAATAAGAATCTAGTAATTACAACCCGATTAACTTATCAGTTGAACTAATCACAATAATAAAACGATATTTATAAAGATAATCCAAAATTACGTATAAAAACTATCTTAATTGTTTGTTTTTCTAATCCGTTTTAGGTTTAAAATTTAATAGTAATTACAAAAATATTAGTGTGTTATCAGTAAAATTAGTTTTTATCTAAAAATAAATTTAAAAGTGTTAAAATAATATGACGATGACACGACTGCCACCTAAAAATATATACTTATTTGTTTATTACTGTTTAAATGACCCTTTTATTTAATTTACTTTCCAATGTATTTTAGGCTGCTTTTACAAATTACATTAGTGGAAATAACAATAAAACCACTTTTAGGTTGTTTAGATTTGTACTGCTCTACCACAAATTGTTTTTTATGAAAGTAATATTACCAAAATTATGTACAAAATCTTAACACTTTCTCTAATCGACCAAAAACAAAATTATAAAAGATATTGTTAAATTTCTCTATAAAAAAAAGTAAAACAAATTAGTTTTAAATTCACCGTTACTGAAAATAACGAATTAGGATTAAATTCGTCGTTTTTAGCAAATTTTTGGAAAACCGCAAACTTTTAACAAAAAAGAGCTTCTTTTATAATAATATTAACGCTTCACTGATGATTAGAATTCTATTTAAAATATCAATATTACTCAAATACGAAATTTGATGCCGTTAAAATAGGAAAACAATAACAATATTAGCAAATTACCTTGCAATCGATATACAGGGTGTCCCGAAATTAGTGGGCCATATTTCTAAAGGAGCCCCACAGACTATCGTTCTTTTTAACCTTCTTAATCGCAAATTAAGACTGCTCAGTCGGACGATTTAAACTTTTATTTCCCTACACTTAATTTAATTTTAAACCGTCTTGATCTCCGAAAGCTAAAGTCGTTCACCGAAAAACGTAAATAAAGCGTGTTTATTTGTTACAAGAATGACGATTAAAAACGTTCTGCCCCACACACTTTGTTTTTAAATGAAGACGGACGAATCGACGATTAAGATTTCAAGCGCGGGCAGAAATTTTCACCGACGGTGTTCTGTTCGGTTTTCGCCCACAAATGTTAATCGACGCTTTTGATCGCCACGATTAAAACTGCTTTAAAAAAACGAGGTCTGTATGTATGAAAATGCACAATCAAGTTTCGCGTCATATTTCTGGAACCGTTTAAGGCGTGCTAGCTAAATTGGTTAAAATTATTTATTTTTTATCCTGTCACGTTGCTAATTTCTCAAATTAAGTAAATTTTTTCAGGGGCTTTACATACAGGGTATGTGCTCTGAATATTATGTCCCTATTTTTTTTGTTTAGAGATATTCTTAGTACTTTTGGCACAAAATTATAAAAACTTCCTTTATTTTTACACAAAAAGGGCATTCTTAGTCGTTCTTTATATTTTGGCGTTTTATTAATTGCTGCTAGTAGCTGCATAATAAAATCCAAGAAATACATGATATAATTTTTTTTACATCGGGGACTTACTAATATTCACTTGAACTCGATTTATTCAACTAAAATAAATACCAGTGAAAATCTTCTTTAAAAAATCACAGTAGCAAAAAATGAAATGAAACCAAACCTATTTAAACTTTCTGGGCATAGCAAAGTATAAGCCGTAGAGCTAGCAATGCGTATAAGTGAAAAACTAAGATTTATTTATTTTAGAGTAAACATTATTATTTAGATAAAACGTGTTAGAAATGTTTGAACCATGTTTTATAAATGTGTTAAATTACAAAGAACAATTATTGTCAATCTCATAAAATAAATAAATTAGATTAAAGGGGTCCATTTAATTGATATTTAGATTTAATAAACATGTTATTTACAAAATGATCTTATTTAAATTCAATATGTTTATAAAGATCGACTAACAACACGTTTTTGGGCAAAAATTTTTTAACCCTTATTACTTGCTTTGGGGTATCCATCAAAAAAATTGTCATTATTTACCTAGCTGACCCCTAAAAAAAAATGTAAGTTGGAAAATCACGAAAAGGTGAATGACAAAATGATACATTTTAATTAGGATTTTTGTTGACTTATTTTTAATGGATAAAATAATAATTTTTAAAATTATTTTTTAAGAGAATTAAGAAAATATAAAATTGACTTTTTTATGTAAAACTGATGAAGGTTTCATTATTTAGTTCCAAAAGTACTAAAACTACCCAAACAAAAAATTTGGGGCATAATATATCAAGCACACATCCTGTATGTAAGGCCTCTGAAAAAAAAATGTATCTACTTCGAGAAATCAGTTACGTGCAGAGTTAGAAACGTAACAAATACACCAAATCCAGCCAGCCTTCTTTAAACGGTTTCAGAGAAATAAAGCAAAACGTAATTTTGGGGCCAATACTTCGTCCAATGTCCCACTAATTTTGGGACATCCTGTATAATAAAGATTTTAAACAAGCGCGGTTTCAAAATTATTTACAAAATTTCGTTACTAATTTTTTTTCAACGTTAAGTTTAGTAAGCAGTGTATGTCGACTATGACGATATAAAACCTAACAAAGTTATTTAAATAACAATAGGACAATATCTATAATTTTATGCTATTAAAAATTTATTTTAAAATTTATAATATAACTCTTAACATTTAGAACATTAACATGTCTAACCTGATTGAAATAATGTAACAAAATCAAGAATAAAAATTAATTAAACATTTATTTTACCAGAAATAAATACGATATCCCATATATTTATTTCAATGTCACTTTGAATGCAATTTTCTACTTTATTAAAAACTTTTATAAGGTGTTTGACTCTTGTTTAGATTAAATTATTTAAATTATTTTATTCTCTTAAGTTACTTACCTTTTTAAATAGCTTACTAGGAGGCAAAATCAGTCTTACCTAAAAGAAAAAAACAGTTAGCAATTAATTAAAATGCACTTAAGCAATGTGATTGGACTAACTACGTAAAAGCTTAACTGCAAATTTAAAAGAAATAATTCTTGCTCCAAAATGTGAAATTTTCACAAATACTCGAAAACTAACCAGTGGTGGAGACGTTTAGGGGGTTTAAGTGTTTTAAAAACAAAGGGTAACCACGCATTTTAAGCAATGAACGATAACAATAATTATAGTAAAATATTTTTGTCACCGATTAAGTAAAAACAGGCTAAAATCGTACCAATCGTATCGATCTAGGTGGTTTTAAGTAGTTTAAAACGCCATAATTCTTAAGCTATTTAAAATATCGTTTCAAAAATTGAATAAAATATTATTATCACAATTTGGACCAGTCGTGGAGCATTATGGGAGACTTATGTTTCCACGATAAATACTCAAGTACTGAAGGTACTGATTATAATTTTGAGACCAAAATTTTTCTTTACAAAATACAGGTCAAGTTTGTATATGGCTAAAATGCAACCGGCGCGAGCAATGTTGGATGGTTGAAATATTTTGGAAAATCCATATGATAGCAGTTTCTATAAAATAATAATTATTAGAAGTTATTTGTTTAAACAAAAAAGCACAAACTGAAGTACTGAATTAACTTTTACGATCTGCGAGGTTTGAAATGTTGTAACTGTAGTAAATGTAGTAAAAAAACATTATCAAATTTGTCTTATAGTTACCAAGTTTTAGGTTAATAAAAAAGAGTTCTTCGCATTTCTTTCAACATAAAGAGAAATCATAAAAGCAGAGCTTTAATAAAGCTCCTTGGTATAAATGTTTAGAAACTAGGAAAGATTTTTTTACACTAAGGGTCATAATGCAAACGGTTCTTAAATGAACGAAAACTTTTAAAAAACCGTTTCTTAGATATCGAAAAAATATTTCAGGGTAAACGTTAGACTGGGTCTGTCTGCTTTTTTATCTTTATGACAGCCCACAAAGGCTTATATGGAGCCTAAGTACTAGGTACCCTGAGTGCCGCGTATTTAGATGTTTTATCCATTTTATCCCCCGTTCCGGCAACGCTATCCAAACATGTAGATATTGCATTTTACGGCACTTTTTAGAGAACCCGGCAGTGCCATCACTAACTACCACCTCTGACCTAGGGATGTCACAAGGGGAGGTTTTTATCGGAACCGAAGTCGGAGTCACCTCTTTATTTGCTCACCGTAAAACAAACCCGAATGGTAAAAAGTTATCAGATAACGACAAAAAATATTAGTATTTTTAAATACCAGATTTTTCCACATTTTCGAGCATATTTCGAACAAACACAGTGGATGTTTATTCAGCTGTCTCTTCGTGCCACTAAAATAAATAAATAATCACGACAATTCCTGGCCGTGAACTGTAATCGGGTTAAAACTTATTATTTCGACACTAAATGCGCAAAAGTACACCTGATATTCTTATCGGTGTTTAAATGGATTTTACGTTTAGCTAAAAGGAAATTTTATTAAGTTCAATATCGAAACACGATATTTTTCTTTAACTTTTAATGAGAAGAGTATTGGGCGGTTATTAAAAGTTGAGAAAAACAATCTGCATAATTAGTCACGCGCTCCCCAAGCAAAATATTGGGTTAAAATTAAAATGTGATGAAGGTTTAAGAAATTTTATTAGTAAATTTGTAAAGAAGGTTTCATTAGTAGTGTTCTTTTCTTAAGTATTATCAAATCATCAAAAGACATTTTCTTAAAAAATATTGAAAACGTTTTCTGTATGTGGCGAATATTTGGATCCATGCTGTAATACAGACAAAGAGGAGCCACTAATCCGTGTAAATTAAATAAAATATTTTTTTCGGTTGTGACAAACTTACATGTTTTTAACAGAACATCTTCTATAAAATTGTTCCGCGATGACAAACATAAACAGTTATATTTTGCAGTGAAATTGGGCACGACTGGGCTTATTAACTGTAATTGCCAGATTTGAATGTAGAAAACGGATTATTAAATTAAACTTCATATTTTGTTTTAGAACTTGCATATTTTCGATTTCCATCTACTTTTGGCAAAAAGTGTAGAAAACGGCTTCAAGTATTACGGTGAACAAGCGATCTCGCTCTTGAAGTAGAGTAGTGGGGGTCACAAAGCGGTACATTTCCCCTTGCGTGCTTCGGCCTCCCACTACTCTATCGAGCATGCAGCACAATGTTCGAAGCCGTTTTTTATACTTTTTGCCAAATTTATATGGAAATTAAAGATATGCAAGTTGTAGAATAAAATATGAAGTTTAATAATCCGTTCACTATATTTAAATCGGACAATAAGTTGATAACTGTCCAAAATATTACTGCAAAATGTTTAAACTGGGATTTAAAAAAAAACACACATCGTACAGTGTCCGCCTTTAGCTAGTTTAAACAAGATGTCACAAATAATCATTTTCCCGAAAATCAGTTTTCCAACTTTAAAAGGGTCCAAATTATGAATTTTTTAAAAGGTTGTCAATTTTAGCGGGTTTTCCTCGGATTTTTCGGACTTTTCTCGTGTATAATATCATAAAAGAAAAAAATTTGTCGGCAAAATATTTCGATTGCATAAAGTTTGTTGCTTGGCTATTTCGTGAATAACATTTACAACAAATGTTTTGTAAAAAATGTCATAAGCAAAATTGTCATAAAAGCAACAAACTTGAAAAAAATTAATAAATATTTTGCCTAGAAAATTTTTTCTCGAATGATATTCGACAAAGACTATTTCACGAGAAAACGAGCCAAATTTTAGCTAGTTTTTATTGTCAGACTGGTCAGACTGACATTAGTTTTTTTTTCTTTAACCTAACAAAATATTGTCGCTGAGAAATCATATGTTGGTTTTGTCCAGGTAAGTGAAAGTCAGAGTTTTTGCCAGTAGAAAACAGGTCGTTGCGACGACATTTTTCCAGTTTAAAATACTTCAGTAAAATAGTCTTAGTCTAGGAGGAATCGGCGCATGAGTACCGAAAACTATTCCACCTCAATTTTTTTATACTATCCTCTTTAAATTGCCCTACTGATGATGTTGCCATGGCGCCACCTGGTGCCATATTGTTTAAACAGAAATTGTTTAAATAATTGCAAGGAAGTGTTATTTTTTAACCGGACATTTTTTTTATATTCTTTATTGAAATACAAATAAAAAAGGTCCTATGACTTTTTACGATAAAGTTAATATTTTTGGAGAAATAAATTTTTAAAGTTCGAAAAATCTAAAATTTGGGTACTTTTGACCCATAAAAAATATATACTTATAAAAAAAACATTTTTTATACAATACTTAATATATCCTTAACAAAGATTTAAAAACATTATTGTTTATACAGGTTTTTTGATTGTTTATTAAGCGTGCTCACAAGTATGCGTCCCTTACTTTTAAGTATCGCCATCTCATACGCTGCATCGGCCCCTCTGTGTCCTGAATCATCATTTATCCTTTATCTTAAAAACTAGTAACTTTATCAAAATTGTTGAAGAGAGCAATATTACTAATAATAATTTAATTATCTACAATTTGGTTTCATAAGTTTTTTTCAGAAATCAATTTTATAAAAGTATTAGGAGCTTTATTTTACTTGTAAGCGCGCGTAATAAAAAATCTAAAAACCTGTATAAACATTTTTTTTCAAATCTTAATTAAAGATATTATTAACTATTGTATAAAGAATGAAAAAATATATTTTTTATGTTTTTTTTTAAATAAATATTTTTTATGGGTCAAAATTACCCGATTTTAAGATTTTTCGAACATTTAAAAATTCATATCTCCAAAAATATTAATTTTATCGTAAAACGTCATAGGACTTTTTTTATTTGTAATTTAATAAAGAATATGAAAAAAGAGCTATTTTTGACCTCCTTTTTCTTCATATAAAAACACAGAAAAGCTAACTTTGTAAGGATTTTAGTTTTTTAGATTCTACGCACCTTTTATAAAAGATTGTACTGGTGGTTTGCTGTTAAATTTTAATAACCAACAAAATCACTATAAACTTCGCTATTATTACCACAAACCCAAGATCTCTCTTGTCAAGATGTATCCCTTATCCTAAGGGTTCGCCAAATTATTCGGGTACACACATTAAAACCCACTCCAATTTGTTTAATTTAATCCAATCACGCATTGTGCAAATTTATCTTGAGGAGTGACCACGGTCAGAGACCAAATAACAAACATAATTAAAAGCTTCCACGGCTTTTCCATGGAATAATTATTTTAATTTTGCTGCCTTTGTTAATTAGTTGTGTTCATTAGCAAAATTGGGATATACGAGGGGTTCTGCTGTGAAATGGTCAAAATAATAAAGAAATTCTGGGAAAATTATGG